>WNWK01009428.1:2500-32500 GCA_009830355.1 Cherax destructor | reverse complement strand
AGCTGGTTGAAGAGTCTGCTGGTAGCTGGTTGAAGAGTGCTGGTAACTGGTTGAAGAGTCTGCTGGTAGCTGGTTGAAGAGTGCTGGTATCTGTTTGAAGAGTCTGCTGGTAGCTGGTTGAAGAGTCTGCTGGTGGCTGGTTGAAGAGTCTTGGACCCAGCCGGTTGACACTGTGTTCTCTTATTGAACCCACGATGTCCCTGCTTTATTGTACCCACGGTGTCCCTGCTTTATTGTACCCACGGTGCCCCTGCTTTATTGTACCCACGGTGTTCCTGCTTTATTGTACCCACAGTGCCCCTGCTTTATTGTACCCACGGTGCCCCTGCTTTACAATGAGTCTCTTGTACATTTCCTCCGTGTGAGTCTAAGCGCACACACACACACTGTACACTGTGTACGTTAGGCCCATACTGGAGTATGCAGCACCAGTTTGGAACCCACATCTAGCCAAACACGTAAAGAAGCTAGAAAAATTGCAAAGGTTTGCAACAAGACTAGTCCCGGAGCTAAGGGGTATGTCCTACGAGGAGAGGTTAAGGAAAATCGACCTGACTACACTGTAGGACAGGAGAGATAGGGGGGACATGATAACGACATATAAGATACTGAGAGGAATTGACAAGGTGGACAGAGACAGAATGTTCCAGAGATGGGACACAGCAACTAGGGGACACAGTTGGAAGTTGTAGACTCAGATGAATAACAGGGATGTTAGGAAGTATTTCTTCAGTCACAGAGTGGTCGGGAAGTGGAATAGTTTGGGAAGCGATGTAGTGGAGGCAGGTTCCATACATAGCTTTAAGAAGAGGTATGATAAAGCTCATGGCGCAGGGAGAGTGACTCAGTAGCGGCCAGTGAAGAGGCGGGGCCAGGAGATATGAATCGACCGCTGCAATCACAACTAGGTGAGTACACAGGTCGGCAGATTGCATCAATTACTCTGGTTGATGCATTATCATCATAATTGATGACCTTGAAGACAAACACCAGAACCAACCACTGTGTGTGTGTGTGTACTCACCTAATTATGGTTGCAAGGGTCGAGTCACAGCTCCTGGCCCCGCCTCTTCACTGGTCGCTACTAGGTCTACTCTCCCTGCTCCGTGAGCTTTATCATACCTCTTCTTAAAGCTATACATTTTATTATTGTGTGTGTGTAGAGGTAGCCTCTAATGAGACATAGTGTAGAGCCAGGGACTACAAGTGCTTGTAGTTTTGCCAGGAGTGCCTGGTGCCATACTCGGTGGAAAGCTCCAGCAATGTCCAATGCTACTACACAGGTGACCTTGGTTTCATCCAGTGACTGGTGCCACTTAGTTGAGAGGTTTAACAACGGATCAGCAACAGAGTGACCTTTTCTGAAGCCATATTGATGGTCACAAAGAAGTGAGTGGTAGTGGACAAACTCTGACATCTGCCGTGAGATTACTGACTCAAGGATCTTGCCAGTGATTGACAGCAGTGACTCTGGTCTGTACTTGCTGATTTTCACTTTGTACTTCTTTTTTTGTGAACAGCGACTACATTTGCCTCATTCCACAGAGAAGGTCATTTACACTGTGCTAGTTAGTGCTGATAGATGCGAGTTAGAGGTGATGCTAGCTGGTCTACACACTTACTCAGCAATCTTGACCTCACCGCTAGCAAAGTAGGTTCCCTAACTGGATCAGACTTGCATCTTGCTATCGATTGAGAGGTCGAATGCTGTCACCAGGTGACTCTCCTTGTCGGTCCTTGATCAAGGACCACCAGGTTTTGGAGCCAGTTATGTTTGTGTCAACCTCCCATCAAGAGTTAGACCAATTTTGGACTTCCTACCTTCTCCGGCAGGCTTGTGCATAACCGGATGCCCCTTATGTCTTACCTGATCTTTGATGTGCCTTTGATGAGTTGCCAGAGTGTTTCTACTCCCAGAGCCCGGCCTTGGTCCAGGCTCCATGCCTTGTACTTAGCAAGAACAGCCTGCCAGCAACGACAGCCCAGGTTGATCTGAAGACTTCGTTATATACTGCCGGCGAAGAACGTACTTGTATTATTATTACTTGTATTACAATTATTATTATTATTATTATTGCTATCATTATTATAGGCAGTTGGTGTTGTTTTGAGTGCTGTTTGATTATGATTATCAGCATTGCATCTCTCACCCAGCTAGATAACTTACTCAAAGCTACGAGTAAGATCCTCCGTGAGTAATGACCTTGAGTAATGACCCAGAAGCAGGTAATTAAGACTGACAGCATCTTTCATCTCGGGAGAGAGAGCATCACGGGTAGGGAGGAGGGAGGGACCAGATTATCTCTCTCTCTCTCTCTCCGCCTAATTCCGTGATTTATCGCCAGGTTCCGAGCGCTCCTGAGCTTCGCGATCGGCCGGATATGTCGTAAGAAGAGAGGAACTGGATAAACGTGATGTGGATAAATAAGGTAAGTAACATTCTTGGATTAATCGCAAGCTTGTCCAATAATAATAATAATATTTTTATTTTTACAAGTACATGATACAACTTATACAGACCATAGCTGACACCAATGAAAGTCCCTTGTTATGCAGAGTATTCCGGGCAAATTAGGTCAATTTTGCCCCCATGACGCAACCCACACCAGTCAACTAACACCCAGGTACCTACTTACTGCTAGGTGAACATGGACAGCAGGTATCTTATGAGACCACGTCCTAATATTTGCCAGCCGTACCGGGGATCGACCTCCGGACCTCAGTGTACGAGGTGAGTGCGCTACCAACCGAGCTACGGGACACCGTGGATTCTCCAGCGCTGCGTCTATACATATTTATTCTTGTTTATCTTTATCTTGCTTGCTTCATCCGCCTCAGTTTCTTCAATATCGAGATAGTTATCTATAGAGCAAGAAGAAAGATACTGATAACCTTAGAAAAGATATCATCTAAGATAGACGTTATATCGTAGCCAGGGAAAATGTAATAAGGAAATAGGGAGGTGGAAATAGGGAAGGAGGAAATAGGGAAAATGTAATAAGGAGGAAATAGTGAGGTGTGGAGGGTGTGTGGTAATGGGGAGGGGGTTGAGTGGAGGGAGGGTGGTAATAGAGAGGTGTGTTGGGGTGGATATTGGAGGTAGTATTTGGGTGGATATTAGGGGTAGTATTGGGGTGGATATTGGGGGTAGTGTTGGGGTGGATGGGGTATATATTGCGGGTAGTGTTTGGTGGATTTTGGGGGTAGTGTTGGGGTGGGGTAGATGGGTGTATATTGCGGGTAGTGTTGGGTGGATATTGGGGGGTAGTGTTGGGGTGGATGGGGTGTATATTGCGGGTAGTGTTGGGTGGATATGGGGGGTAGTGTTGGGGTAGGAGTGTGTTAGGCACGAGTCTGGTATACAGCCAAGGTGCCAACCAGATGACATCTCACCCTCAGGGTATCTGATACCTTAACCTGGGCCAGACTACCTCCCTGCTACTGCTGCTACTGCTACTGCTGCTGCTACTGCTGCTGCTGCTGCTACTACTGCTACTACTGCTACTGCTGCTGCTGCTGCTGCTACTGCTACTACTGCTACTGCTGCTGCTGCTACTGCTGCTTCTGCTGATACTCCTGCTGCTGCTCTCTTCCCTACCTACTGCCCAACTGCTTCCTATTTACCTCCCTGCTCCTGCTGCTGCATACCCGCTGGATACCTGCTGTCCACTTACTGTTTACCTGCTGTCGTCTACATGCTTCCTACCTCGTAAATGCCTGTTTATTTTGTACTTAGCTACCTATCTACCTACCTACTTACTTTCCTACCTATCAACCTACCTACTTACTTTCCTACCTATCTACCTACCTACTTACTTTCCTACCTATCTACCTACCTACTTATTTTCCTACCTATCTACCTACCTACTTTCCTACCTATCTACCTACCTACTTAACTACATTTCCCTCTACTTTCCTCTCCCTCCCCTCTCCTCTACTCTGTCCTCTCCCCCTCCCCTCTCCTCTCCCCCGTCCCGTGTTCTCTTCCGCCCCTTCCAGCTGTCTTATGTCCCGGGGCCTTGGTCCAGGTGCTACGGTCCAACGTTTCTCTATGGTAATGCGGATATGAACTTGTACCTGGACCAGTACCTGGACCTGGACCTGGAAATCTACAATATTACAGTACCGAGAAATTGAAGAATAAGACATATGTACAACACCTGGGTGTCTTTATTGGTGAATAAGACCTGGGTGGCAGGGGATCAGTCTCTCAAGAGTAAATCATCGGCATACGGCCAGACACTTTTTAGGTGTAGCAGCTGGAGACAGTGTCACAGGTGAATGTGGCCCACTAGTGGAAACAGGTCCATGCTGAACACCATGAAGTTGTACCAAGATACCATGGTGTTGTACCAAGTTACCATTGTGTTGTACCAAGGTACCATAGTGTTGTACCAAGGTGCCATAGTGTTGTACCAAGGTACAATGGTGTTGTACCAAGATACCATGGTGTTGTACCAAGATACCATGGTGTTGTACCAAGATACCATGGTGTTGCACAAAGGTACCATGGTGTTGTACCAAGATATCATAGTGTTTTACCAAGATACCATGCTGTTGCATCAAGATACCATGATGTTGTACCAAGATACCATGGTGGTGTACCAAGATACCGTGGTGTTGTACCAAGATACCATGGTGGTGTACCAAGATACCGTGGTGTTGTACCAAGGTACCATGGTGTTGTACCAAGATACCATGGTGGTGTACCAAGATACCGTGGTGTTGTACCAAGGTACCATGGTGTTGTACCAAGATACCATGGTGGTGTACCAAGATACCGTGGTGTTGTACCAAGGTACCATGGTGTTGTACCAAGATACCATAGTGTTGTACCAAGATACCATGGTGTTGCTACGTCACACAATCCACACTTCCTCCTCTCTCCCTTCCCACGACTTCAGAACTTAGAGGAAATACAGAATTATATACCTTAACGACGATTATACTCCCTCAAGGTAACTGGATTAACAGGGAGGGAGTTAGGGAAGGAGGGAGATACAGTAATAGGGAGGTAGAATGGGGAGTACCTGGGCGTGTTCTGTATCCTTTGTATTTGATTAACGAAGCCATATTGGGCGAAACGTAGCTTTGTTAAACGTCCAGAAACAGCACATTTAGCCTCACACATCCAGAACTGAGCTTCGCGATCTAAGAGAAACTTAGTAATGATGTAGAGGGTTGTAGTATAACCTCTGGACTCTTGTTGCCTTCCGAAACATCGCTGATGGAAACATCAAAACAACACTGTTTCTGCATATTGCTCTATATTGGAAGCCTCAAAACATGATGCGCCTCCCTGTCTGATATTCTGAAGCCTCGTGAATTTCGGCATGCTGTGTCAACAACCCCATTGATGGCAGCCTCCAATCTTAGCCAGGCTTCTGAGTATTGATCTTCCTTTTCCTCCTCACCATCATCAACTTGGCATCACTCCATCTCATCAATGGCTCTTGATAATTGCTGTGCATTGAGATAGTGTTCTGGAGAATCTTCTCACCTCCTCGTCTATTCTCTCCTTGTCTATTTTCTCATCCTTGTCTATCAATCAGTCAAGCCTCAAAACACGAGATGATTTCTTCGATATCATGTGGTGCAGGAGATAATATCTCCTCTGATGCCATGTGGTCCAGGAGAGAATATCTTCTGCGATACCATGTGGTCCAGGAGAGAATATCTGCGATACCATGTGGTCCAGGAGAGACTATCTTCTGCGATACCATGTGGTCCAGGAGAGAATATCTTCTGCGATACCATGTGGTCCAGGAGAGAATATCTTCTGCGATACCATGTGGTCCAGGAGAGAATATCTTCTGCAATACCATGTGGTCCAGGAGAGAATATCTTCTGCGATACCATGTGGTCCAGGAGAGAATATTTTCTCCGATACCATGTGGTCCAGGAGAGTAATCTACAATACCATGTGATCCAGGAGAAAATATCTTCTGCAATACCATATGATCTATGAGAAAAAATCTCCTCCAATACCATGTGGTCCAGGAGAGAATCTCTCCTATTAATATCATGCACCACCACTTTATTCAACAGCAGTTCGTGAAGGCCTCTATCGAAAGCTTTATCGAAATCCAAATAAAGAGCAACATAAGCTTTCTTACGATCCACCGGCTCAAATCTCTTACTGAGGAAGATCGGTGGATGTCTTAAGCAAGATCGACCCCTTGCGAATCCACGTAGCAAATCATTAACCAAAATAAGACGATAACTCGATGATAGTGACTTATGTCCTGTTGATTTCTGTCCATAGTGATTCATGTGAAGATCCTAGTTAGTGGATCACTGAGTTCTGTCTCGCATTTATTAAGTTCTATCTCACATTCACTAGGTTCTGTCTCACATTCACTAGGTTCTGTCTCACATTCACTAGGTTCTGTCTCACATTCACTAGGTTCTGTCTCACATTCACTAGGTTCTGTCTCACATTCACTAAGTTCTATCTCACATTCACTAGGTTCTGTCTCACATTCACTAGGTTCTGTCTCACATTCACTAGGTTCTGTCTCACATTCACTAGGTTCTGTCTCATATTCACTAGGTTCTGTCTCACATTCACTAGGTTCTGTCTCACATTCACTAAGTTCTATCTCACATTCACTAGGTTCTGTCTCACATTCACTAGGTTCTGTCTCACATTCACTAGGTTCTGTCTCACATTCACTTGGTTCTGTCTCACATTCACTAGGTTCTGTCTCACATTCACTAGGTTCTGTCTCACATTCACTAGGTTCTGTCTCACATTCACTAGGTTCTGTCTCACATTCACTAGGTTCTGTCTCACATTCACTAGGTTCTGTCTCACATTCACTAGGTTCTGTCTCACATTCACTAGGTTCTGTCTCACATTCACTAGGTTCTGTCTCACATTCACTAGGTTCTGTCTCACATTCACTAGGTTCTGTCTCACATTCACTAGGTTCTGTCTCACATTCACTAGGTTCTGTCTCACATTCACTAGGTTCTGTCTCACATTCACTAGGTTCTGTCTCACATTCACTAGGTTCTGTCTCACATTCACTAGGTTCTGTCTCACATTCACTAGGTTCTGTCTCACATTCACTAGGTTCTGTCTCACATTCACTAGGTTCTGTCTCACATTCACTAGGTTCTGTCTCACATTCACTAGGTTCTGTCTCACATTCACTAGGTTCTGTCTCACATTCACTAGGTTCTGTCTCACATTCACTAGGTTCTGTCTCACATTCACTAGGTTCTGTCTCACATTCACTAGGTTCTGTCTCTCATTCACTAGGTTCTGTCTCACATTCACTAGGTTCTGTCTCACATTCACTAGGTTCTTTCTCACATTCACTAGGTTCTGTCTCACATTCACTAGGTTCTGTCTCACATTCACTAGGTTCTGTCTCACATTCACTAGGTTCTGTCTCACATTCACTAGGTTCTGTCTCACATTCACTAGGTTCTGTCTCACATTCACTAGGTTCTGTCTCTCATTCACTAGGTTCTGTCTCACATTTTGAGAAGTGACTTACCACTTCCTTGATCACCAGTAACTGGTGTCGTTGGGATGACTTACTTCCTTCTTCCCTCCTCTCTCTCTCCCTCCTTCCTTCCCTCCCTTCTGCGTTTCCTCTTCCACTATCTTCCCTCTTTACGTAACTCCCCTCCCTCCTTTTTTTTATTACCATGGTCTCCCCTCTTTCTTTCTCTCTACCCCATCTCCCCTCTTCTACCAATCCTCCTCCCCTCTTTTATCCCCTCCCCCTCTTCTACCCCTCACCTCTTTTATCCCCTCCCCCTCTTCTACCCATCCTCCCCTCTTCTACCCTTCCTCTCCCTCTTCTACCCCTTCTCCTCTTCTACCCATCCTCCCCTTCTTCTACCCCTCCTACTCTTCTTCTACCCCTCCTTCTCTTCTACCCCCTCCCCTGCTATGAGGTAGCCACCAAGGACACATTACCAAATTGTACCATTATAAGGCAAGTGTCTGACCCTATCCCCTTCCCCCACCCTCCCTCTTCTCTACCCCTTCCCCACTCCCGTGCCATCCCTCTTCCCCCACCCTCCCTCACCCTCGGGCTCCAGGAAGTTATACTCTTGTCCAGTCACCCCTCCCTCACCCCCTCCCTCACCCCTAACCACCACCACTACCATCAACCACCACCACAGCCACCACCAACCACCACCAACTACCACCACCACCAACCACCACCATCACCACCAACCACCACCACCACCACCACCACCACCAACCATCACCACCACCACCAACCACCACCACCAACCACCACCATCACCACCACCACCACCACCAACAACAACAACAACAACAAATAAATCACCCCTGATCGCATAATTATCCTCAACTTCACAATTAAAAATTATATTAATTATTTGATCACTAAGATAAGAGAGTAATATATATGACCAGAGGTCACTATAGACTGGTTCTTATGTGAATAATGACTGTAAGGTACAGCACAACCTCCATTAACCACCAGGTTACAGTAGACAGCATCGTTAACCACCAGGTTACAGTGGATAACGTCATTAACCACCAGGTTACAGTAGACAGCATCATTAACCACCAGGTTATAGTAGACAGCATCATTAACCACCAAGTTACAGTGGATAACGTCATTAACGACCAGGTTACAGTAGACAGCATCATTAACGACCAGGTTACAGTAGACAGCATCATTAACGACCAGGTTACAGTAGACAGCATCATTAACGACCAGGTTACAGTAGATAGCGTCATTAATGACCAGGTTTCCCACACACACGAGCGAAACATCGCTGTATTTACTGTATGTCTGTTGCTCCGTGTGTTTGTTGTATGATACAGTATAACTCATACAGCAAAATACAACAGAGTATTTGGAAATATTGCTGTATTTTATAGCAGCATACAATATACTGCAGCAGCATACAGTATATTATAGCAGCATACAATATACTGTAGCAGCATAGAGTATACTGTAGCAGCATACAGTATACTGTAGCAGCATACAGTATACTGTAGCAGCATACAGTATACTGTAGCAGCATACAATATACTGTAGCCGCATACAATATACTGTAGCGACGATAAAAAATCCCGTAGCATAATACATTATACTGTATTATGTAACCCCCCCCCCTCTCTCTCTCTCTCTCTCTCCGTATCTATCTATCTATCTATCTATCTCTCCTCCTCCCTCTGTCTCACTTACTCCTACTACCCCTCCCTTCCTCCAACTCCCTCTCCCCCTCCCTCCCTCTCACTTCCCTCTTACCTCAGCAAATCTCACAAAAATTTAATGTTGTTTTAATTTGCTCAACCAACACCACGACTCCTGCCACTCACTCTCAAAATTTACCTAGCAATTTATATATATGACAATTACCTAGAAATTTATATATACGACAATTACCTAGCAATTTATATATACGACAATTACCTAGCAATTTATATATACGACAATTACCTAGCAATTTATATATATGACAATTACCTAGCAATTTATATATACGACAATTACCTAGCATTATATATACGACAATTACCTAGCAATTTATATATACGACAATTACCTAGCAATTTATATATACGACAATTACCTAGCAATTTATATATACGACAATTACCTAGCAATTTATATATACGACAATTACCTAGCAATTTATATATACGACAATTACCTAGCAATTTATATATACGACAAGTACCTAGCAATTTATATATACGACAATTATCTAGCAATTTATATATACGACAATTACCTAGCAATTTATATATACGACAATTACCTAGCAATTTATATATACGACAGTTACCTAGCAATTTATATATACGACAAGTACCTAGCAATTTATATATACGACAATTATCTAGCAATTTATATATATGACATGACGCTGGCGTCATGTCATATAAATCGGTTTATATTAAGAAATTCCGAGAAATGTGGATATCTTGTCGTATAATTTTTTTTTTTTTTTTTTTGTCGTGGAATTTTTTTTCCGAAATGGAAAAAAAGATGGTAAATTTTTTATTGAGTTTTCAATTATTTTTATTTTATTTTGTTTTTGTGATGATGATGATGATGATGAGGAGGAGGATGATGATGATGAGGATGATGATGAGGAGGAGGATGATGATGATGAGGATGAGGATGATGATGAGGAGGAGGAGGATGATGATGATGATTATGAGGATGATTATGATGATGAGGATGAGGATGATTATGATGATGAGGATGAGGATGATGAGGATGATGATGATTATGAGGATGAGGATGATTATGATGATGAGGATGAGGATGATTATGATGATGAGGATGATGATGATGATTATGAGAATGAGGATGATTATGATGATGATGATGATGAGGATGAGGATGATTATGATGATGAGGATGATGATGATGAGGATGATGAGGATGATGATGATGATGAGGATGATGATGAGGATGAGGATGATTATGATGAGGATGAGGATGATTATGATGATGAAGATGATGATGATGATGAGGATGATTATGATGATGATGAGGATGATTATGATGATGATGAGGATGATTATGATGATGATGAGGATGATTATGATGATGATGAGGATGATTATGATGATGAGGATGATTATGATGATGAGGATGATTAGGATGAGGATGATTATGATGATGAAGATGATGATGAGGATGATTATGATGATGATGAGGATGATTATGATGATGATGAGGATGAGGATGATTATGATGAGGATGATTATGATGAGGATGAGGATGATTATGATGATGATGAGGATGATTATGATGATGATGAGGATGATTATGATGAGGATGAGGATGATGATGAGGAGGATTATGATGATGAGGATGATGAGGATGATTATGATGATGATGAGGATGATTATGATGAGGATGATTATGATGATGAGGATGATTATGATGATTATGATGATGATGATAATGATGAAGATGATTATGTTGATGATGAGGATGATTATGATGAGGATGATTATGATGAGAATGATGATGATTATGATGATGATGAGGAGGAGGAGGATGATGAGGACGATGATGATGATGAGGATGAGGATGATGATGAGGATGAGGATGATGATGATGAGGATGAGAATGATGATGAGGATTAGGATGAGGATGATGATGACGAGGATGATGATGAGGATGATGATGAGGATTAGGATGAGGATGACGAGGATGATGATGACGAGGATGATGACGAGGATGATGATGACGAGGATGATGATGACGAGAATGATGACGAGGATGATGACGAGGATGATGATGAGGATGATGATAATGAGGATGATGATAATGAGGATGAGGATGATGATGAGGATGATGATAATGAGGATGAGGATGATGATGAGATGAGATATGAGATGAGGATGATGATAATGAGGATGATGATGAGGATGGTGATAATGAGGATGATGATGATGATGATGACGAGGATGATGATGAGGATGATGATGATGATGAGGATGATGATAAGATGAGAGAGTGATGATAATGAGGATGAGGATGATGATAATGAGGATGAGGATGATGATGATGAGGATGATGATAATGAGGATGATGATAATGAGGATGAGGATGAGGATGATGATGACGAGGATGATGATGAGGATGATGATGATGATAATGAGGATGAGGATGATGATGAGGATGATGATAATGAGGATGAGGATGATGATAATGAGGATGAGGATGATGATAATGAGGATGAGGATGATGATGAGGATGATGATAATGAGGATGAGGATGATGATGAGGATGATGATAATGAGGATGATAATGAGGATGATGATGATAATGAGGATGATGATGATGATGATAATGAGGATGATGATGATGATGATGATGATAATGAGGATGAGGATGATGAGGAGGATGATGATGAGGATGATGATAATGAGGATGATGATGATAATGAGGATGATGATGATAATGATGATGATGATGATGATGATAATGAGGATGAGGATGATGATGAGGAGGAGGTATGTAGTAACCTTGGAGGGGGGAGGGGGAGAAGAATGGGCAATGGAAGGAGGATATATAGGAAGGGAAGAAATGGGGGAAGTAAATAGATGGAGAAAGGAGGGGTAAGGAGGGGGAGGGGGGAGTGATGGCACTGACATAGCAATCTATAGATAGATAGATAAATAGACAGATAGATACATTGATAGATATTATTATTATTATTATTGTTGTGTTGGTGTGGACTGTTGTCCTGGTGAGCACCACAACGGTTGCTCACAACTGCCGCTAACGGCCTGTTGAACGCAGCAACGGCCATGTCCTAACAGTATTATGTTATATCTTTGTACTGTTGAGATCACTGTTAACGGTAAGTGTATCACTGTTAACGGTAAGTGTGTATCACTGTTAACGGTAGGTATTTAAGTATTCTTTACTGGTAGTGAACAAGTGACGTGCAGCCTTAATGACCCTCGTGTAGTATTTTACCATTCTGACCCTAGATGACTTTAAACCCTTCCTACTTCTATCGTACCATCATGATAATGCACTTTACTCTCTCTCTCTCTCTACTCTCTCTCTCTCTCTCTCATCTCTCTAACTTCTCTCTCATCTCTTCTCTCTCTCTCTCTCTCTCTCTCTCTCTCTTTTCCTCTCTCTCTCTCTTCTCTCTCTCTCTCTCTCTCTCTCTCTCTCTCTCTCTCTCTCTCTCTCTCTCTCTCTCTCTCCCATGAAAATTGATTCTTCAAGGAGCAGCAAAACAAGTGAGTATCAGTCACAGCAACGACGGAGGACTCGATCCTCCTTCCACATTAATTTCACGGCTGCTTAAACTCTTTCTCCCCGCTGTCTCAACACTCTTAGGATTGGATATCCCAGCTTGTCTGTTTCTCAGCGTATAGAGACGTACCTGTGTGTGTGAGATCATCAACACTGTAAGGTACAGGGTACCAGGTGCAGGCAGGGAGGGTACAGGCTACCAGGTACAGGCAGGGAGGGTACAGTGTACCAGGTACAGGCAGGGAGGGTACATGGTTAATTTAGCCACCTGCACAGCCCCTGAAAATCAATAATGATGGTGGTGGTGTTGGTGGGGGTTATGGTTGTGACAGTAGTGGTGACAGTGGTGGTGGTGTCTCCAATCCTGCCTATCGTCAACACACACACACTCTCTCTCTCTCTCTCTCCACTACCACCACCACTACTACCACCACCACTACTACCACCACCACCACCACCACTACCACCACCACCACTACCACCACTACCACCACCACTACCACCACCACCACCACCACCACTACCACCACCACTACCACCACCACCACCACCGGTGATAGCTCTCTATTACGGGACATTCAACTTGTATTCGCCACTCCTCGCCCCTCAAATCCACTACCCTGCTCGCCATCTTAGCCAACTATCATAGTTAACTAGCTGTTGTGGTCTTCTGACCTCTCTCGGACTAGTTAACTAGCTGCTGTGGCCTGCTGACCTCTCAGAGGGAGGGTGGCTGGCCTAGAATGGTTACCTCACTTTTAGAAACACCTCAATCTGCTAGACCCTCTCGTGCCTCAAGCTGGTACACACTCTACTTAGAAATGCTTGCATGTATGGGTATTGTGCTTTTAACCAACAGACAGACATTTTCTTGGCTGCAGACTGCGTAATCAGGTTAAAAATCGGGAAACCAGTTAGCCGGACTTGAGTTCTGGAGGTGGGAATTACAATGCCTGCACTCTGAAGGAGGGATGTTGATACGTTGCAATTTTTTAAGTGTAATGTAGACACGCCTCTGGCAAGACAGTGATGGAGTGAATGATGATGAAAGTGTTTTTTATTTTTTGGGTCACCCTGCCTTGGTAGGAAACAGCCGATGTGTTCATAAATAAATGTTATTGTTTATTATTATCATTATTACTAGCAAAATCGAAATAACACGATTTCAAACAGATCACAAAATGAATAGGGTTCGAATCCACTAACCATGGGTTCAAGTTCCATTTCTGTGATTTTGATGTCACGAAATTTTAGTTATTTTTCTTCCTAGCTGGAATGACAATAGTGACGTTGGTTACATATGAGAAATTAGGTAATGTGTGGTTGGTGGTGTGTGTGTGCGTAGGGAGCATGTGTACACCTGTGCGTTTTTCCCATGCTCATGACTGGTAGCCAGGAGAGAAGCACGACCCTCTCCACCCACCCGCGTCACTACTGTCTGTTATTACCTGTACTGTTACCTGTTTGTGTGTGCGTATGAACGACATTTCTGTTGTTTACCGTTGCCCGTCACCGGCATCTCAGGATCTCCTTGATGCGTGTCTTGTGTTAGGCATCTCTTGCTTCTAGGGAAGTCGACTCTGGTCCTGGCTGCACCTGCTGTTGGGACTGTTGTCATCTCCAGGCTGTTTCCTTCACTCTGGTCCTGGCTGCACTTGCTGTTGGGACTGCTGTTATCTCCAGGCTGTTTCCTTCACTCTGGTACTGGCTGCACCTGCTGTTGGGACTGCTGTTATCTCCAGACTGTTTCCTTCACTCTGGTACTGGCTGCACCTGCTGTTGGGACTGCTGTTATCTCCAGACTGTTTCCTTCTTTCTGGTACTGGCTGCACCTGCTGTTGGGACTGCTGTCATATCCAGGCTGTTTCCTTCACTCTGGTCCTGGCTGCACCTGCTGTTGGGACTGCTGTTATCTCCAGGCTGTTTCCTTCACTCTGGTCCTGGCTGCACCTGCTGTTGGGACTGCTGTTATCTCCAGGCTGTTTCCTTCACTCTGGTCCTGGCTGCACCTGCTGTTGGGACTGCTGTTATCTCCAGGCTGTTTCCTCTTACTCTGGTCCTGGCTGCACCTGCTGTTGGGACTGTTGTATCTCCAGGCTGTTTCCTTCACTCTGGTCCTGGCTGCACCTGCTGTTGGGACTGCTGTTATCTCCAGGCTGTTTCCTTCACTCTGGTCCTGGCTGCACCTGCTGTTGAGACTGCTGTCGTCTCCAGGCTGTTTCCTTCACTCTGGTCCTGGCTGCACCTGCTGTTGGGACTGCTGTTATCCCCAGGCTGTTTCCTTCACTCTGGTCCTGGCTGCACTCTGTTGGGACTGCTGTTATCTCCAGGCTGTTTCCTTCACTCTGGTCCTGGCTGCACCTGCTGTTGGGACTGCTGTTATCTCCAGGCTGTTTCCTTCACTCTGGTCCTGGCTGCACCTGCTGTTGGGACTGCTGTTATCCCCAGGCTGTTTCCTTCACTCTGGTCCTGGCTGCACCTGCTGTTGGGACTGCTGTTATCTCCAGGCTGTTTCCTTCACTCTGGTCCTGGCTGCACCTGCTGTTGGGACTGCTGTTATCTCCAGGCTGTTTCCTTCACTCTGGTCCTGGCTGGACCTGCTGTTGGGACTGCTGTTATCTCCAGGCTGTTTCCTTCACTCTGGTCCTGGCTGCACCTGCTGTTGGGACTGCTGTCATCTCCAGGCTTTTTCCTTCACTCTGGTACTGGCTGGAAGTGCTGTTGGGACTGCTGTCATTTCCTCCAGGCTTTTTCCTTCACTCTGGTACTGGCTGGACCTGCTGTTGGGACTGCTGTTATCTCCAGGCTGTTTCCTTCACTCTGGTACTGGCTGCACCTGCTGTTGGGACTGCTGTTATCTCCAGGCTGTTTCCTTCACTCGTGTACATTGTTCCTCGATGCTGTGTGTATAAATTCTGACACACATTTCTAGTGGCAAGTCAGAGCCTATACGAGAATATATATATATATATATATATATATATATATATATATATATATATATATATATATATATATATTCCTTCCTGACCCATACCAATTTACCGCTTCCCCGTAATTATATTAAAAATTATAATCAATAGGAATGAAGAGAATCCCAGAGAAGACGAACTAGGTAATTAGCTGCCTAATTACTTATCAGACTAAGAGGAGTGACTCCTAATTACTGAAGCGGTAGGTACCTCAGTTAGGTACACGCACACCATGATTTCTGACACAAATCTTTGGTGTAATTTGGGATATTTTTCATGTATTTTTTTCGTTCACCGCCTCGAGGATTAGCCAGATTTTATTGAAGAGGAGGAGCAGGAGTAGGAGGAAGAAGAAGAAGGAAGATAGAGATAGACAGATAGATAAATAGATAGATAGAGAGAGAGAGAGAGAGAGAGAGAGAGAGAGAGAGAGAGAGAGAGAGAGAGAGAGAATGTGGAACAAGTGGAACGAATAATTAATAGAGGGTGATGTGAAGCTTCAACCCACCTACCCTCTCTTTGAACCCCCCTCAACCCACCTACCCTTTCTTTGAACCCACCTACTCTCTTTAAACCCACCTCAACCCAGTACCTAATCGCCTTCGCCTTCACAGTACCTAATCGGCTGCAGACCTTCAAATTACAGTGGCTGTCGTGCCTGCTACCCATATTCACGAGGCTGGATGGAAGGTGACTCTTGTGTTGTGAATCATACTGGTTGCAACAACTGATAAGCAACACTCAACGATGTCAACAGTATTGTGAAGTGGAGCCTCGCCATAACTGATAATCTCAGTGCCTAGTATCTGCTTCTCCCAGCATCCCTGCTTACTGCTTCTCCCAGCATCCCTGCTTACT
The DNA here is from genome assembly GCA_009830355.1 of Cherax destructor. Classification (NCBI taxonomy): domain Eukaryota; kingdom Metazoa; phylum Arthropoda; class Malacostraca; order Decapoda; family Parastacidae; genus Cherax; species Cherax destructor. The sequence continues at coordinate 15,924 of WNWK01009428.1, read as the reverse complement.
GCTCTGATGGCTTCACACTCTATCACTGCAAGAATCTTTGCTTGAAACTATACCTGCATGTCCACTCTGGCTAACACCTCTATCCATTTTAATTTTGGTAAAGCAAGTGGTGCTGCTGATCATAGGAAAGGCATTAAAATTAGCCAGTATAGAGACTTGTTCCATCAGTACCAGTAGGATGAGACACTCTTGGGCCATGGGGATAACTTTTAGAGACTTCCTCAAGGAAGATAGTTCCAGGGTCGCCAGCACTGCTGAAGAACCAAGGACTGCATCCTGCTTGTTCCAGCATCTCAGTGTGGCCATCCAGAAGGGAAATGCTTTTAATGGCAAAGGGCTTTTCTTGAAGCCCTTTATTACTCCAAGGTTATAAGTTACCATGACTTGCACTAGATGTGGTCTTCTCATTATTTAATATGGTTTCAAAATGATGGACCTGGTTTCAAAGCAGTAAATTTCACAATCAGGTCCATATTATTTTGAAACACCCGAATGTGACCCTAATAGATAAATTCTGAAAAAAATGGCACACAGTAAGGTAGTTCTGCAGTGGTCGGAGGATGGGGAGAGAGCCTTCTGGTTTACCTATCCTTGGCTCATACTCCCAGATAATACAATAAAAGTCCTTAATCCAGGTAGAAGTAGATAGTTCTTCTCAGAGGCTGGGCTCGAGGTGGACCTCAGAGTCTGGGCTCGAGGGAGACCTCAGAGTTCTCTGTGATCTTTTCCATGTACTCCCATGTGTACCAAGACACTCTTATGCACTCCCATACACTCCCACGCACTCTCATGTACTCCCATGCACTCTTATATCTCCTATGCACTGCCATGTACTCTCATGCACTCCCATTTAATCTCATTGCACTCCCATGTGCTCAAATGTATTCCTGTGTTCTCCCACGTAGAGGGAGGCAGCAAGCAAGCACACAGACAACATGAAGAGAGGCAGTAGAACAACAGAGGCAGCAATTAGTGCTTTGCAAAGAACAAGATAGAGATGGAGATAAGATAATCTCCAGATGTGATAATGATAACTTGGAAGAACCTGTTGAAATGTTGATGGCTTCTAGTGGTGGTGGTGCTGGTGGTGGTGCTGGTGGTGGTGCTGGTGGTGGTGCTGGTGGTGCTATCTTCAACATCTTACTACTGCTAGATGAATAGTCAAGTCAGACCAGACTCCAGCATCTTGAGGATGATTCTGCTCCTAGACGGAACACCAAGTTAGGTCTCTACCCACCTGAGTGCCAGACCAATCTGGCATCCTACGAGGCCACGGGAGCCAACCTGGCATCACAGTGACTACACCTGGGTGCCAGACCAACCTGGCATCTACGAGTGACTACCACCTGGGTGCCAGACCAACCTGGCATCCTACGAGTGACTACCCACCTGGGTGCCAGACCAACCTGGCATCCTACGAGGGACTACCCACCTGGGTGCCAGACCAACCTGGCATCCTACGAGTGACTACACACCTGGGTGCCAGACCAACCTGGCATCCTACGAGGGACTACCCACCTGGGTGCCAGACCAACCTGGCATCCTACGAGGGACTACCCACCTGGGTGCCAGACCAACCTGACATCCTACGAGTGACTACACACCTGGGTGCCAGACCAACCTGGCATCCTACGAGGGACTACCCACCTGGGTGCCAGACCATCCTGGCATCCTACGAGGGACTACCCACCTGGGTGCCAGACCAACCTGGCATCCTACGAGGGACTACCCACCTGAGTGCCAGACCAACCTGGCATCCTACGAGGAACTACCCACCTGGGTGTCAGACCAACCTGGCATCCTACGAGTGACTACACACCTGCGTGCCAGACCAACCTGGCATCCTACGAGGGACTACCCACCTGCGTGCCAGACCAACCTGGCATCCTACGAGTGACTACCCACCTGGGTGCCAGACCAACCTGGCATCCTACGAGGAACTACACACATGTCCCCGACACCACAGCCTCACCAGGGCACGAGAGACGTGGTATAAAAGTGCCTGGCAGCATCGTCCATGACCTGCCAACATAACCTTAATAAGATATCAGCTCACAGACATGTATTGACCTCCATCTTACATCTTCTAGCAAAATAAAATAGCAGAAAATCCTTCCAGGGATTAACGTTGATAATACACTGCCTAATACTCCTAGTCGACAATTCCACTGAAAAGTCACCCATTACTGGACCAGGAGCTGTGACTCGACCCCTGAAACACGTTTCGCTCCCTCCTGGACCGTTGTCAAGTCACACTGTGAACACAGTGGTCCAGAATGGACTGAAACGTCGTCGTAAGACGCCACTCTCATGTGAGGACTATTGTTGAATTGTACCAGTCACGGTATTGTGACTGTTATTGTACCAGTCACGGTATTGTGACTGTTATTGTACCAGTCACGGTATTGTGCCTGTTATTGTACCAGTCATAGTATTGTGCCTGTTATTGTACCAGTCACAGTATTGTGACTTATTGTACCAGTCACAGTATTGTGCCTGTTATTGTACCAGTCATAGTATTGTGCCTGTTATTGTACCAGTCACAGTATTGTGACTTATTGTACAAGTCACAGTATTGTGCCTGTTATTGTACCAGTCATAGTATTGTGCCTGTTATTGTACCAGTCACAGTATTGTGACTTATTGTACCAGTCACAGTATTGTGACTTATTGTACCAGTCACGGTATTGTACCTGTTATTGTAGCAGTCACGGTATTGTGACTGTTATTGTACCAGTCACAGTATTGTGACTTATTGTACCAGTCACGGTATTGTACCTGTTATTGTACCAGTCACGGTATTGTGACTGTTATTGTACCAGTCACAGTATTGTTCATTATTTAAAACATAATGAAGCCAGAGATTCAGTTTACAGTACCATTTTTCACTGAGACAAAACGTTTCGGGCCACAGCGAAAAGACCTCCCGGTGAAAACTTTTTTTTTGCAGCAGTTGTTTCTGCCTTTAGACTTCTGTGCAATGTGATGTTTCGCCCATGCCAAGACGCTTAAAACGAGGCCCTGAACACGTCAGCTACTCACAAGCGAGGCCCTGAACACGTCAGCCTCTCACAAGCGAGGCCCTGAACTCGTCAGCTACTCACAAGCGAGGCCCTGAACACGTCAGCTACTCACAAGCGAAGCCCTGAACACGTCAGCTACTCACAAGCGAGGCCCTGAACTCGTCAGCTACTCACAAGCGAGGCCCTGAACACGTCAGCTACTCACAAGCGAGGCCCTGAACACGTCAGACGATTACTAAGCCCCATCAGGGTGATTTTTCCCATTAGAAATAAATTAAAAACGACACTCAGATGTATTCAATGATGCCCTCCAGGGAATAACAACACTGGGATGCTGCAAGATTGGACGCTGGCCCAGGGAATGTTTATTTCTCTCTCTCTCCCTGTCTCTGTCTGTCTGTCTGTCTGTCTGTCTGTCTGTCTCTTCTCTGTCTCTCTCTCTCTCTCTCTCTCTCTCTCTCTCTCTCTCTCTCTCTCTCTCTCTCTCTCTCTCTCTCTCCATCTTTCTCTCTCATCTCATCCCTCTATCCACCCACCTCCCATAACTCACCAATTAGTTAAGAGCGATTAATACGCCACTCAGATCAAGCTTTCCTCCCTCCCTCCCCCTTCCCCCTTCCCCTTTCCCTTCCCCCACCGAAAATTAAATTAGAAGTCATTTCACGGTGCATTTTCAGTAACCATGAGGAATGCTCCCAAATCGGTAAACACTCCCTTGGTGAGCGTATAAATTAACCCGATTGTTTTCATTGTGCATATTTATCTGAATTTATCTTCCTCTTCCTCCCCCTTCCTCCTCTTCCTCCCCTTCCTCCTCTTCCTCCCCCTTCCTCCTCTTCCTCTCCTTTCCTCCTCTTCCTCCCCTTTCCTCCTCCTCCTTTTTTAACCCCCCTTTGGAACCCCCTTTTTCTCTTCTTTTTTTTTTTACGAACCGTCTGTTCCCGCCCCCTTTTCTGTTTTGTCTTCCCTCTTCCGTGCCTGTGATGTGCCTCCTGTGATGTGCCTCCAGTGGTGTGCCTTCAGTGGTGTACCTCCAGTGATGTGCCTCCAGTGATGTGCTTCCTGAAATGTGCCTCCAGTGATGTGCCTCCTGTGATGTGCCTCCAGTGGTGTGCCTCCAGTGATGTGCCTCCAGTGGTGTGCCTCCAGTGATTTGCCTCCAGTGATATGCTTCCTGAAATGTGCCTCCAGTGATGTGCCTCCTGTGATGTGCCTCCAGTGGTGTGCCTCCAGTGGTGTACCTCCAGTGATGTGCCTCCAGTGATGTTCCTCCTGTGATGTGCCTCCAGTGGTGTGCCTCCAGTGATGTGCCTCCAGTGGTTTGCCTCCAGTGATGTGCCTCCTGTGATGTGCCTCCAGTGATGTGCCTCCTGTGATATGCCTCCATTGGTGTGCCTCCTGTGATGTGCCTCCAGTGGTGTGCCTCCAGTGATGTACCTCCAGTGATGTGCCTCCAGTGGTGTGCCTCCAGTGACGTTCCTCCAGTGATGTTCCTCCGTAGAAAGAGAAGGCTGGATATCAGATAACAGGAGAGGATAGATAATAAAAGGGGACATAACTGCTGGATAAGCAGAGGGGATGTCAAACATGAGGATAGGTGGATGCTGAGTAGGATAGAGGGGGAGGGTAGCAGGGGGAAGGATAACCCAGGGATGAACTTCATAAATATCCACGCTAAGAACCTTAATTAAAATTAATTTTTTTCCCCGCGCCGTTGCATATTGAGAGGGGCACACAAGCGACCTCTAAATGGATAAGTACCCGGGCGGGCGTTGTAAATCCAGCCCTGGGTAGGGCAGCCGGGGTATTTAGCCGGGTATAACGTGCCTTAATTACCGGATCGCATTGTTCCGCTGCCATAGTTCACCAGGCGATCAGTTCCAGTGTGCATATACGGGGGACCCACCACACACCACCCACCACCCACCACCCACGGGATCACCAGGCTAGTGCCCACTTTATCAGGGCACTTTACCTGTTCCTATCATCCTACCCTCTCTCTCTCTCGCTCTCTTTCTGTATATATATATATATATATATATATATATATATATATATATATATATATATATATATATATATATCGTGCCGAATAGGTAAATTTGGTCAATTAGCAAGAACTCATTTAAAATTAAGTACATTTTAAGATATATTTTTTTTATTTATGTTTATGTAAAAATTAATAATTTTGTACCAAAAGAACCTTAGAAAACTTACCTAACCTTATTATAACAAGCGCAGTTTAATTTAGCCTAATCCAACTAAATATATTTTAGATAAGTTTACAATAATTTAATAATAAAAACCACAATGAAATATATTTTATTCTTTAGGTTCAGAACGATATTTGCGAAATTATTGCATACACCTCTCCCAGTACAAGGGAGTGACAGGTGCTGGGAGAGGTGTCAAGCAGTGGCTGGGTGGGAGGTTACACCTCTCCCAGTACAAGGGAGTGACAGGTGCTGGGAGAGGTGTCAAGCAGTGGCTGGGTGGGAGGTTACACCTCTCCCAGTACAAGGGAGTGACAGGTGCTGGGAGAGGTGTCAAGCAGTGGCTGGGTGGGAGGTTACACCTCTCCCAGTACAAGGGAGTGACAGGTGCTGGGAGAGGTGTCAAGCAGTGGCTGGGTGGGAGGTTACACCTCTCCCAGTACAAGGGAGTGACAGGTGCTGGGAGAGGTGTCAAGCAGTGGCTGGGTGGGAGGTTACACCTCTCCCAGTACAAGGGAGTGACAGGTGCTGGGAGAGGTGTCAAGCAGTGGCTGGGTGGGAGGTTACACCTCTCCCAGTACAAGGGAGTGACAGGTGCTGGGGAGAGGTGTCAAGCAGTGGCTGGGTGGGAGGTTACACCTCTCCCAGTACAAGGGAGTGACAGGTGCTGGGGAGAGGTGTCAAGCAGTGGCTGGGTGGGAGGTTACACCCAGTACAAGTGAGTGACAGGTGCTGGGAGAGGTGTCAAGCAGTGGTCTGGGTGGGGTTTACCTCTCCAAGTACAGGTAGTGACAGGTGCTGGGAGAGGTGTCAAGCATGTTGCTGGGTGGGAGGTTACACCTTCCCAGTACAAGGGAGTGACAGGTGCTGGAGAGGTGTCACAGTGGCTGGGTGGAGGTTACACTCTCCCAGTACAAGGGAGTGACAGGTGCTGGAGAGGTGTCAAGCAGTGGCTGGGTGGAGGTTAACTTCCCAGTCAAGGGAGTGCAGGTGCTGGGAGAGTGTCAAGCATGGCTGGGTGGGAGGTTCACCTCTCCCAGTACAAGGAGTGACAGGTGTGGAGAGGTGTCAAGCAGTGGTGGTGGGAGGTTACACCTTCCCAGTCAAGGAGTGACAGGTGCTGGAGAGGTGCAAGCAGTGGCTGGTGAGGAGGTTCACTTCCCAGTACAAGGAGTGACAGGTGCTGGGAAGTGTCAGCAGTGTGGCTGGTGGAGGTTAAGCCTCTCCAGTACAGGAGTGACAGGTGCTGGGAGAGGTGTCAAGCAGTGCTGGTGGAGGTTACTCTTCCAGTCAGGGGGTGACAGGTGCTGGGAGAGGTGTCAGCAGTGGCTGGTGGAGGCCTCTCCAGTCAAGAGTGACAGGTGCTGGGAGAGGTGTAAAGCAGTGGCTGGGTGGGAGTTCCTCTCCAGTACAGGGAGTGACAGGTGCTGGAGGGGTGTCAGCAGTGGCTGGTTGGAGTTACACTCTCCAGTCAAGGGAGTGACAGGTGCTGGGAGAGGTGTCAAGCGTGGCTGGGTGGAGGTTCACCTCTCCAGTACAAGGGAGTGACAGGTGCTGGAGAGGTGTCAAGCAGTGGCTGTGGGGTTACACCTCCCAGTACAAGGTGACAGGTGCTGGAGGTGTCAAGCAGTCTGGTGAGGTTACACCTCCAGTACAAGGAGTGACAGGTGCTGGAGGTGTCAGCAGTGCTGGTGGAGCACCTCTCCCAGTACAAGGGAGTGACAGGTGCTGGGAGAGGTGTCAAGCAGTGGCTGGGTGGAGGTTACACTCTCCCAGTACAAGGAGTGACAGGTGCTGGGAGAGGTGTCAAGGCAGTGGCTGGGTGGAGGTTACACCTCTCCAGTACAAGGGATGACAGGTGCTGGGAGAGGTGTCAAGCAGTGGCTGGGTGGGAGTTACACCTCTCCCAGTACAAGGGAGTGACAGGTGCTGGGAGAGGTGTCAAGCAGTGGCTGGGTGGAGGTTCACCTCTCCAGTACAAGGAGTGACAGGTGCTGGGGAGGTGTCAGCAGTGGCTGGGTGGAGTTACATCTGTAGGGTAAGTGCTAGAGTTGTGCTGGTGGTTCTCGTGGTGATGTGTAGGTGTCAGCAGTGGTGTGTGTGTTAGGTTAGACTCTCCCGTGTGAAGTGTGAGGTGTCTGGTGTTGGTTAGGTTCATCGTGGTGTCAGGTGTTAGGGTGTCAGAGTCTGGTGTTCACTTCCCAGTAAAGGATGTGAGGTGCTGGTGTGTAGGTGTAGCTGTGTGGTTGGGAGGTTCTGTTCAGTTCAGGTGTCTAGGTGTGAGAGGTGTCTAGGTGTGCTGGTGTTAGGTTACTCTCAGTAAGGGGTTCAGTGTTGGTGAGGTGTCTGGTGTGTTCTGTGTTGGGGTTGACTCCATAAGGTGGTTACAGGTGTGAAGGTTCACTAGGTGTGCTGTGTTGGAGTTAAGCTCTGTCGTTCAGTCAGAGAGTGAAGGTCTGGTAGGTGTTCTGTGTTAGGTTGGCTCTGTGTGTTCGGTGTTAGGTTGAGGTCTGGTGTGTTTGTAGGTTATGTGTGTGGAGGCTCTAGTGTGTTCTGTGTTAGGTTGGCTCTGGTGTGTTCTGTGTTAGGTTAGGCTCTGTGTTTCGGTGTAGGTTGGAGGGTGTCGTAGGCTCTGTGTGTTCTGGTGTTAGGTTGGCTCTAGGTGTTTCGTGTGTTAGTGGGCTCTGGTGTGTTCTGTGTTAGGTTGGGCTCTGGTGTGTTCGGTGTTAGGTTGAGCTCTGTGTTCTAGGTGTTAGGTTGGGCTCTGGTGTGTTCGGTGTTAGGTTGGGCTCTGGGTGTTCTCGTGTTAGGTTGGGCTCTGGTGGTTCGTGTTAGGTTGGGCTCTGGTGTGTTCCCAGTAGGGTGAGGCTCTGGGGTGTCCTGTGTTAGGTGGCTCTGGTGTGTTCTGTGTTAGGTGGGCTCAGTGTGTCTGGTGTTAGGTTGGCTCTGGTGTGCTGTGGTTAGGTTGGGCTCCTGTGGTTCTGGTTAGGTTGGGCCTGTGTGTCTGTGTTAGGTTGGGCTCTGGTGTGTTCAGTGTTAGGCTGGTCTGGTGTGTTCGTGTTAGGCTGGGCTTGGTGTTCTGTGTTAGTTGGGCTCTGGTGTTCTGTGTTGAGTTGGGCTCTGTGTGTTCTGTGTTAGGTTGGGCTCTGTGTGTTCGTGTTAGGTTGGCTCTGGTGTGTTCTGGTGTTAGGTTAGGGTCTGGTGTGTTCTGTGTTAGGTTGGGCTCTGGGTGTTCTGTGTTAGGTGTGGCTCTGTGTGTTCTGTGTTAGGTTGGCTCTGTGTGTTCTGTGTTAGGTTGGGCTCTGTGTGTTCGGTGTTAGGTTGGGCTCTGGGTGTTCTGTGTTAGGTTGGGCTCTGGTGTGTTCTGTGTTAGGTTGGGCTCTGGTGTGTTCTGTGTTAGGTTGGGCTCTGGTGTGTTCTGTGTTAGGTTGGGCTCTGGTGTGTTCTGTGTTAGGTTGGGCTCTGGTGTGTTCTGTGTTAGGTTGGGCTCTGGTGTGTTCTGTGTTAGGTTGGGCTCTGGTGTGTTCTGTGTTAGGTTGGGCTCTGGTGTGTTCGGTGTTAGGTTGGGCTCTGGTGTGTTCGGTGTTAGGTTGGGCTCTGGTGTGTTCTGTGTTAGGTTGGGCTCTGGTGTGTTCGGTGTTAGGTTGGGCTCTGGTGTGTTCTGTGTTAGGTTGGGCTCTGGTGTGTTCGGTGTTAGGTTGGGCTCTGGTGTGTTCGGTGTTAGGTTGGGCTCTGGTGTGTTCTGTGTTAGGTTGGGCTCTGGTGTGTTCGGTGTTAGGTTGGGCTCTGGTGTGTTCTGTGTTAGGTTGGGCTCTGGTGTGTTCGGTGTTAGGTTGGGCTCTGGTGTGTTCTGTGTTAGTTGGGTTCGTCTGGTTTCCATTGCCCCAGTGAGATGTTGAAATTTGGGGGGATTGCTATGATGACGGGTTCTTTCATTATTATATTTATAGCTGTAGAGTGTTTGTGTTTGGTGGTGACGGCTTCCCAGTGAATATTTGTGAGTCTTGAAAGGAATTCTGAAAGCTGAGTGAAGAGGTTTGACCACACGAGTAAGATTTCTGCGTGATACACTCTTCTTATTTATAAATTCCAGCCTTAAAATACAGGTAAGTACTTGCTACACCTGCGGTACTGACACTACAGGGAGTCAGCTACTGCACTAGTACCACATCCCGGTACCAAGGGATCGCTACCGGAGCTTTCAACTTTACTGGATAAAAATGAGTTTAAAGTTTGTTTTTGTTGGGAAGTTTTGTAAGTCTTACCTATTATCTCTCTCTCTCTCTCTCTCTCTCTCTCTCTCTCTCTCTCTCTCTCTCTCTCTCTCTCTCTCTCTCTCTCTCTCTCTCTCTCTCCCTCTCTCCTATCCACCCTCCCTCCCTCCCTCCCGTCATCTTACTGCCAGCATGAATGGAGGTGTGGTTAATTACAGGAGAAATATCAACCCCTTCTTCCCCTACCCTCCTTCCCCTTCCCTCCTTCCCCTCTTTAATTATCGTGATATACTGTACCACCATCACCACCCCACTACTACTACTACTACCACTATCAACACCACAACTATCACTACCACCACAACTACCACCACCACAACTACCACCACCACCACAACTACCACCACCACAACTACCACTACCATCACCACCACCACCACAACTACCACTACCACCACCACCACCACAACTACCACCACCACCACCACCACACTACCACCACCACCACCACCACCACCACAACCACCACCACAACTACCACTACCACCACCACAACCACCACACCACCACCACCACCACCACAACTACCACTACCACCACCACCACAACTACCACCACCACAACTACCACCACCACAACTACCACCACCACCACCACAACTACCACCACCACCACCAACTACAACCAACACAACTACCACCACCACCACCACAACTACCACTACCACCACCACAATTACCACCTCCACCACCAACACACCCACCAACAAGAGAACACTGCAGCAGGCCTACTGGCCCAGGCTAGGCAGGTCTAACTCACACCTAGAATACAAGGACAGGAAGCACTGCACCTTAAAATTTCTATGTTGCATTATCAATAATAAAAGATGGGAAATCTCCAGCATACCTCTTGATGGAACTATGAAGAGGGAATTACTCTACTCTCCCTCCCTCTCTCCCCTCCCTATCACCCTCCCTCTCTCCCTCCCACCACACTCCATCAATCTCTAACGCGACACTGCAGACGCCATCAATTTTTTCTCAGATTCATCAATCACTTAATACAATCAACTGAAAAAAAAATCGTATAGATTATAGTTGAGAGAGAGAGAGAGAGAGAGAGAGAGAGAGAGAGAGAGAGAGAGAGAGAGAGAGAGAGAGAGAGAGAGAGAGAGCACACCAGACCTGGTGGTCCAGACCACGAGAGACCACTTGGTCTATTGGTCTGTCGAATGTTTAAAGCTATTTTTCGGTCTATTACGTAACAAATGCTATAGCCTATTATATAACTGTTGTATTGAGTGGTATATTCTATCGTGGTTGTATTGTTATATTCTATCGTGGTTCTATTGTTATATTCTATCGTGGTTCTATTGTTATATTCTATCGTGGTTCTGTTGTTATATTCTATCGTGGTTCTATTGTTATATTCTATCGTGGTTCTATTATTATATTCTATCGTGGTTCTGTTGTTCTATTCTATCGTGGTTCTGTTGTTATATTTTATCGTGGTTCTGTTGTTATATTCTATCGTGGTTCTGTTGTTATAAGCTATCGTGGTTCTATTGTTATATGTTCTATTGTATATAATCTTGTAAAGCTTCCGATGGAAAAGTCTCTACATGTGGAATACGTAAGTTAGGTGGATACAACAGATAAAGCTCTACCGACTGACACAAGATAACTCAGGTTTTGTAATAGCTATTCTATCGTGGTTCTATTGTTATATTCTATCGTGGTTCTATTGTTATATTCTATCGTGGTTCTGTTGTTATATTCTATCGTGGTTCTATTGTTATATTCTATCGTGGTTCTATTATTATATTCTAGTGTTCTGTTGTCTTTCAGGCGAATTAGTGGTCGTAATTCTACTCTGTTGATAAGCTAAGTGTTCTATTGTATACAGTAGTGAAACATGGCTTGATAAAGCTCTACACAGAGTGGAACACAACAAGATAAAGCTCTACACATAGTGGAATACAACAAGATAAAGCTCTACACAGTGGAATACAACAAGATAAAGCTCTACACAGACTGGAACACAACAAGATAAAGCTCTACGAAGAGCTTTTCCTTCAGAATGTAATGTCACAGCTTTACCCAAGCCACAAACTGCCACCCATATCATCTACTTTGCTTTAGAAAGTGGAGATGGAAGGGAAAAAATCCCGATAAACCCGGAAGGGCACACACACAGAGCCGTTCCTCCGCTCTAGCAGAGCTCTAATGATCCACCACTTCTAGAAAGCAATCCATCACACTTCTAGATATCATCTCTAAGCATTAATAATCCGGTCAGCACTCGTCCTATCGTCCCCCACTTATCCGAATTATCCTATCCTGTTCCATTATCCGAATTGCCAGTCTGAGTTGTGATATATAAACCAGACTCGATTAGCAACCATTAAGGGCAATGGTTGGAAAATGGGTTGCCACTTTAAGATGTCTTAAAATGTGTTCTTTTGCCTCAAAATTATTAATTTTTATATTAACATAAATGAAAAAAATATATCTTTAAACGTATAACATAAAATTTTAGAAAAGACTTAATTTTAAATGAGTTCTTGATAATTGACCAGGTTTACCTATTCGGCACGACATTATATATATATATATATATATATACACTGAGAGATATACACCTCACAGTGTATATATACTGTCTATTGCAACTCTGGAGGAGCTTTTGTCGTCCGTGTTCAGCAGTTCGTAAATCCCAGGACGGATGGGGTTCGAATCCTCCTCCTCCTGTTCACCCCCGACCTCTGATTTGTTTCCAGACGTGTTAATACGACTTTCTGACACATAACATACCATGGACATATAACATACCATGGACATATAACATACCATGGACATATAGCATACCATGGACATATACCATGGACATATAACATACCATGGACGTATAACATACCATGGACGTATAACATACCATGGACATATAACATACCATGGACATATAACATACCATGGACATATAACATACCATGGACATATAACGTACCATGGACATATAACATACCATGGACATATAACATACCATGGACATATAACATACCATGGACATATAACATACCATGGACATATAACATACCATGGACATATAACATACCATGGACATATAACATACCATGGACATATAACATACCATGGACATATAACATACCATGGACATATAACATACCATGGACATATAACATACCATGGACATATAACGTACCATGGACATATAACATACCATGGACATATAACATACCATGGACATATAACGTACCATGGACATATAACATACCATGGACATATAACGTACCATGGACATATAACATACCATGGACATATAACATACCATGGACATATAACGTACCATGGACATATAACATACCATGGACATATAACATACCATGGACATATAACGTACCATGGACATATAACATACCATGGACATATAACGTACCATGGACATATAACATACCATGGACATATAACATACCATGGACATATAACGTACCATGGACATATAACATACCATGGACATATAACATACCATGGACATATAACATACCATGGACATATAACGTACCATGGACATATAACATACCATGGACATATAACATACCATGGACATATAACGTACCATGGACATATAACATACCATGGACGTATAACATACCATGGACATATAACATACCATGGACATATAACATACCATGGACATATAACATACCATGGACATATAACATACCATGGACATATAACGTACCATGGACATATAACATACCATGGACATATAACGTACCATGGATATATAACGTACCATGTACATATAACATACCATGGACATATAACGTACCATGGACATATAACATACCATGGACATATAACATACCATGGACATATAACATACCATGGACATATAACATAACATGGACGTATAACATACCATGGACATATAACATACCATGGACATATAAC
>WNWK01009427.1:0-76803 GCA_009830355.1 Cherax destructor | reverse complement strand
TGTGACTTGCTGGTTTTGCTCAGGAGTTTTGTCTCTCCCATTTTGTAGAAACCTCAATGGTGACCTACGATTAACAGCTCCTGTAGGGGGAGAAACACTAGACTGATATGCCATAGTTTTCAGTTTGTATTTTACTCCTTATAATATCACGCAGCTGAGCAGCAGTAAGGGTACGCTGGTATTCAACACCAATAGAACGAGCGATACGCCAACAACGCTGTAGAGATAGTTTGGGCAACTTTAGCAGAGTTAACTCAGACACTAACCGTCTGACTCGAATAGGTGGCATTAAACCCCAACTTTAACACACTGTAGCTCTATGCACGGTACGAATTGCAGTATACTCATACGATAGCAGAACTGACACGCAATAGCAAAGCCAATATGCACACACAATAGCAAGGCTGATACACAATAACAAACCAAATTGCAGAATACTCACAATAGCAGGCTGACCATAGCGAAGCGAATGCAAAGATGACACACAAAATTCGTGAAGCGTTGGCAAAGCGTAAGCAATGCCAGATAGCAAGCTATCTAGATACAAGACTAGCTCCTGCGCGAACTTCAACTCTAGGCTCAACTCCTGCTCTAAGTCTCCAAATTCAGCTCCGGGACAGGCTACCCATATTACAACCTCAGGTTCAATGGCCTGTTAACCTGAGTGTAAAGGGAGCTTGGAGCAAAGAAACACAGTAGAAGATGTATTTAAATTGTATTTACTTCAAAAATCAGCTAGATTAATTCCAAACTTTTATCTTTTCCTTCACCAAGTAATTGTGATTATATAAGACTTTTGTCTTTTCCTTCACCAAGTATAACAAAGTGATATTTACACATATGTACACTATATACAAAGGAGTAGTGTTTAGTGCACGCCACAGTTGTCTAGGCTAAGCAGCAGCCAAAAGACAGACAACTTTCCACAACCAGCTCTATGCAGGAATTCCAATGACAAACTGCGAGTGGTAACCACGTCACCTTTGTCATTGTTAAACTCGCATTTTAATTGGCTGAACCGAGTCGTTGATTTGATGATGGGGCCCTCATCACCAAACCCTTAACGATGGTTCGCTGGTTGGAGGGGAGCCTATGTGGGTGTGTTTAACATGCTCCGAATAAAGGTTACATACTCTTTGCATGCAACACAGGGTCAACTGCGGGATTTACAAAATGAGGTTTTTAATGCAACTAGGGTATGGGGGGAAGTGGAGGACGTCCTTTGGGGTGATAAACCCTCACCAATGGTTTTGCGAAGATTTCAAAGGAGGAGAAAGGGGATGACGATCATGGCATTGACTGTGGATGAGGATTTGGAGGGGTATAGGCGTGGTCAGGTAGTACGAACGACGGAAGCTATGAGTTGTTATGCAGATAAATGGTTTAAATGAAAGTTGAAGGAGGGGGAATGTGATTGGGAAGCACGAACAATTGTTTTGGAGGGCATAGGTGCAGGGTTAGGGAATGAGCAAAGAGAATGTATGGAGGGAAGCATTACTGAAGAAGTTTGGCAGGTGATGCAGGGACGACATTTGGGAAAGGCACCAGGGATTGACAGAATTTCCGGAGATTTTTACGTGACTCATTGGGAAGTGTTGTGAGGGGTTTTGGTGGATCAGCGTACTGGGGTTGTGGTCTTAGTTCCAAAGGGGAAGGATAGTCATACTCTGATTATAAAATTTTTGCGCACATCTTAGGAAATCGTATGAAGAAAGTTTTGGACGACTTCTTAGATAAGGGGCAATACGGGGTTCCGGGGCTTAGTTTTAGTGGGGGACATCGTAGAATCAGAGGTTTTGAGGGAGGTATAGGGTGGAGGTGTCGTAGGGCTGGATTGGGAAACGGCATATGACAGCATAGACGGGAATATTACGGGAGATCTTGGTGAGGAAATCGTGGAGTGGGTGGGCATGCTATATTCTCGGGTTTCAGTTAGGGTGCAGGTGAATGGGAAGGTGGGGTCTGAGGTAGGCATAGAGAGGAGGCTGCGTCAGGGATGTCCGTTGTTGCAGCTTCTCTTTGCATGTTTGCAAAATCCGTTCTATAGGATGGTGTTGGAGGGTGTTAGGGAGATGGGTGAGTTAGGGGACGGTGCTCTGGGGATTGTCGGATATACGGATGACACCACAATTTTAGTGGGGAGCTTGGAAGGATTGGGGAATGTAAATCGTATAATTGAGATATTTGGAGCTGCGACGGGTATGAAATTTAATAGAGTGATGTCGAAATTGTTGGAGGTGGGTACATGGGTACGGGGGACGTTGGGCCAGACTTATGGATGGGTAATGGTTGATAATATAAAAATCTGTGGTGTGTTCTTCTGTGTGGAGCCGAGGAGGGAGAGAAAAATGAATTCTTCATTGGTGGTGGAGGCGGCATTGAACAGGATGATGGGATGGAAGGCGGGGGAAGTCACCCTTTTGCAAAGGGTCACAGTTGTTAACACTTAGGTGTACAGTAAATTATGGTTTGTGGCTGTGGTATATCCACTTATTGAGGGTGATATACAGAGGTTGAGGCAGAGGGACATGCATTTTGTATGGGGTTATGGGAGACACTGGTTAAGGGAGGAGGTTGTAACGACTAGAATCATTCACGGGGGTATTGGATTAATTCCTTTGAAAAGGCGGTTAATGGGGCTATATGTGAGGCAGGGATTTTTTAGCTAGGGGAGGGCCCCATGGGAGGAGAGTGAACGAGGTGATGAAGGAGGTGTGGAGGTGGTGGCAGGATAGGAATCTAATGGTATGCGAGACGCTTTTGCGGCACTTTCTTGTTGTAGCAGATCCAGGGAAGGTACGGGTGGGTAGGTTAGACAGGGTAGGGAGTTGTAGTAGGGCACTGGAAGGTGAGGAGACATACCCTTTGTATGATTGGAGAAGTATTTGGTACTGGCTCAATAAGTTGAAATTGCCTTCCAGGGTAAGGGAAACGGGTTATCGGTTTTTACATGGCATACTTGCATCGAGGGCACAACTTTTTGTGATGGGGTTGGTAGGGACTGGTAGTTGTAATAGTTGTGGTATGCTAGAGATGGCTTATCATTTGGTTTATTTTTGTGAGGAGTTGGCGAGGGTGAGGGAATGGTTTGGGAGAATTATATGAAGGGTAGGGGGAAGGGGTTTGTCAAGTTTGAGGATTCTTAGTTTAGACGTTGGGGGTTGCTCAGTAATGTACTTGGCATTGGATTATATTTCTGTGTCATGGAGCATGAGGGACGTCAGGGGAGAAGTATGTGTTAGGGCGTTAGCAGCTAGGTTCTATAGAACAGTATGTAGGAATCGAGATTTGTATGGTCAGGCATGGGAACAGGCTTTTCCAGAGGGGTATCGGCAATTAACAATGGGTATCTTATTGAGGGGGGGGGGGTGCTGACTAGAGGGTGGGTCTCTCAGGGGGGGCAGTGTGGAAGGTGTATACTTCATTAGGTATGTGTGTGTCGTATGAGGGGAGGTTAGGAGCTAGGGGCGGGTGGGGTCGAGGTTGGGGTTTTCCTCTCATTAGTTTGATATGATAGTGTGACTTTCCTACTCATGATGCAGATGAGGGTTGCGGGGCTATTTAGGGGTTTCGAGTTAGGGGTAAGGTGGCGGGGCTTGTCTCGCTGTGTGTTCGGGACAGGACAGGATCTATTAGAACAGTGGTAGTAAATAGATTGGAGTATCGAAATTGTAATGCCATTGTCTTGTTTTGGAAAAAAAAAATTGTGTTGGCCTCGGGAGGTGTTTCAAAATCATGTACATGGTTATTGGTTATAGAGGATAATTATATTAGTATTTGTTTGTTTTGTGTTTTTTTCCGATAAGGTATAAATGTCATGTCATACGTATGTCTTATCATCATTATCTTATCCTCAAGGATGTTGTATGATTAGGTAATGAATGTTTTAATTGGATTGCATCATGAGGCCAGTAGATGTATTACTTACTTGTACTGTAAATTCTTGGGAGTTTAGTCGTCCCATTTCATTGTTGTGCTCTGGTAATGAGTAATGCACCAGAGAGTTTAAAGAGCTTGTAATGATGATGTATAGAGTGTTCATTCTTTATCCTATGTGTTTGAATTAGGGACATGGGCAAGGATTGTATATATTCGGTGGAATTTATGAGTCATCACTGTGTTAACTCATTGTAATTGTAGGTGTCTTTGAATTCTCTCTCTAAAAAAAAAAAAAAATTTATGTTGTATGTGTTTTATATTTTGACGTTGTGGACACTCATATGAACTTTTATATTGATCAGTGTAATAATGCAATGATAGGCGGATAAATACAATATCTATGCAAGTTATTTTTTTGGGGGAGACTTTGGTCTTGTAATCAAAGAGTTTGTTAATATATATAATTTTCTATGGAGGTTCTTGGGGATCCATTCAATACGTTGGGTTTCATTATATATTTTGTTTGTAGGAATAGCATTAAAGGGTAAATGAGATTGTTCGTTATGTATGGTTATATAGATTAAGGTCAATTGTTGTTAGTTGCCTGTACTAACGTAGAGTTGGTTTAGATGTATAGTATTTTACACACGTTTTAGTACTGTGTGTAATATTATTTCACTTAATTGTGACTTCGTATAAATAAGGGTAGTGTTAGGTTATGTATGGGATTTTGATTATCATTGTGTGTTTTGGGGATCAGTATTTCCTCATGTAGGGTGTATATTATTTTGGTAATTGTATTATTTGGTTAGGTTCCTATTATAATGGCATATATGTTGTGAACACATGCTTCATATTGATGAAGGTTTTGTTTTTATGTTTATGTTATGTTTTTTTTTACTTTGGAATTATGTTCTTTGTAAGGATACTTTGTACTGCTGCAATGTATATATGACGTTATTTAAAAAAAAAAAAAAAAAAAAAAACTGTTTTAGTCTCAATGCCAAAGCCCAACCTGAAGTCCAAAGGTTTTTATCATTGTATGAAATTCCTTATTATAGACCAGAACCAAAGTTCTACTGCCATCGATAAAGCTATAAGAACTATCCATAACAGAATCGAAGCAACGTTGGCATGCTGTGACTAAACATCTAGCAGTACAAACGAACCAGAGAATTAAATGAAAAAATCTGAAAGCAGATGGAATAAGACAGACACAACTAGACAAGACAAGCTAACCCTAAATACTAACCTTACAAGTTCTAAGTAGATGTCGTGTGGGGTTCTTAACGATGGATTTGGTAATAAACACAAACGTAGTTGGTTGGTAACTGGTATATTGGGAGTACACTCAGAGCATGTGTCGCCTGGCCTGTCTACTCTGCTCTCTGGAATAGAACTGCCGCTCCCGTGAGCGAGGGGCACTCATATTCAAAGGTTGACCCTTGACATGGCTTGGTCAGCAGAAAGGCTAGTAACGGACAGTGATCATGTGAAAGGCTTGTGACTCAACTAATGGTTGGTAAGTTGATCAGGCTCTGATCCAACATGAGGCCTGGTCACAGACCGGGCCGCAGGGGCGTTGACCCCTGGAACTCTCTCCAGGTATACTGAACATAAGTACTACTACTGACAGCTCGGTCATATTATGTATGGCATCCCGACATACAACTAATACAAACTAGAGGCGACAGGTGTACGGCTCTGGGCTGATTCTGTACAATGTCAAAGTACACAACAGTTGAACATTATAACTACACATAAGGATATTATCGGGATGGAAATTAATATAATGGATCTTATTGTAATTGATCTTGTAAGAGATCTTGTAATGCATTACTAGGTATGATATATCACAATTCATAGGAATTAATAGGCTCTGTTACGGCCCCCTATCTAACAATGGTAGTTAGGTAATTACCTCACCGGCCGGCAGTCAAGGGGTTACGTCATCAGACCTGATGTTTGACTGCCGGGCCGGCTTGACTGACAGTGTCATCGAGACTCTCCCCTATTCAACACTGGAGAGTCCACCAGCTCACTGATATACTACTGGAGTTCGTCAGTCAGACCTGCATGAGAGTTGCAGTGTGGTGCTGGTGACAAGCTCCCTGACATACTACTGGAGTTCGCCAGTCAGACCTGCGTGAGAGTTGCAGACTCATGCAGTGTGGTGCTGGTGATAGCCTACAACAAGGAGAGCGGCAAGGTCACCAGAATCTACTATGTACCTGCGACGATGTACCTGCGACGATGTACCTGCGACGATGTACCTGCGACGATGTACCTGAAATTATGTACCTGAGGTGTCTTGTGTGACACTTATGTTATGGTGTCTTGTGTGACACTTATGTTATGGCGTCTTGTGTGACACTTATGTTATGGCGTCTTGTGTGACACTTATGTTATGGCGTCTTGTGTGACACTTATGTTATGGCGTCTTGTGTGACACATATGTTATGGCGTCTTGTGTGACACTTATGTTATGGCGTCTTGTGTGACACTTATGTTATGGCGTCTTGTGTGACACTTATGTTATGGCGTCTTGTGTGACACTTATGTTATGGCGTCTTGTGTGACACTTATGTTATGGCGTCTTGTGTGACACTTATGTTATGGCGTCTTGTGTGACACTGGTAATGTTACACGAAGTGTCAAGGTATTTAGTGGTGTAGTCAGAGAGAGTTTGTGACGATGGCACGACACAAGTTAAGAGTCGTGTGTTTGATGTGTCATAACGCGGTGAAAAGGCTTAATTAGAGATGAGTTCATGTTACAGGGGGCGTGTCGTGAGACACAGAGATGGTGTCGTGTGACACAGGGAAGGTGTCTTATGTGCACAGAGAGAAGGGTGTCGTGTGACACAGAAGAGAAGGCGTGTCGGGTGACACCGGGGGCGTGTCATGTGACACAGAGAACGGGTGTCATGGGACCCCGTGAGAAGGCGTGCCATAAGACAGAGACAAGGGTGTCTGAGGACACGGTGGAGAAGGAGTATCATGACAAGGTGTGGTAGTGTCCTGCGTGACACTAGAAGATGGCAGCGACTTGACACTACACCGAATACTTGATTTTACTTGTGACTTTTATCTTGTACTGTGATTTTGTGTAAATATGTTTTTACACAGATTATTAGATTATATGTTTTTATTCAGAGTATATGTTTTTATATTAATAATATAATAAATATTGAAAATCTGATAGTTTACTCAGTATCCCAAACAGTCGTTTATTACAAATGCTTCTTTATTTGTAATAGGCTCAATGTTGGAATATACAATAAAAGAGATAAAAAAAAAAATTGATCGATTGATCTGTATTCATGTGATCTACGGATTCTGAGGAAAAATACTTACAAAGAAGGAAGTGATTAACAGACAAGGCAGATAGATTCGGTGCACTCAAATCTTACTGTTAAATCTCAGAATTCGGAGAGAATGTGAATACACACACACACAAAAAAAAACAATTTCTTGGATAATACTAAGTTGATATTGTAGCACACAATTGAAATACAATTTAAACTATATTATTCATCTATACAGGTTATATATATTTAACCCCAACTCTGCTAGGGTAAGATTGACATATGCTGAATGATTATCATCTCTGGGAGGATCAAACTCTGTTGCAATGGGTAACTCAATTTGTGGTTGAGGAATATCTAAATTGGTATTCACAAATGATACTTGAGGACTTCTCAATACTTGTCATGTATGTAGGGAATAACAACATTCAGGTTGATCATCTGACTGATCATTACAGGTAGAGGGTACATCATCAGGAGGATTGTCAGAGTCTGTCTCATTTGTCTGGTTGTCAGGGACCTCGTCCTTATCGCATATTAACTTCATATGATCTAAATGCGATTCTTTATACTACCTGGAGTCTACCTGGAGAGAATTCCAGGGGTCAACGCCCCTGCGGCCCGGTCTGTGACCAGGCCTCCTGTTGGACCAGAGCCTGATCAACCAGGCTGTTACTGCTGGCCGCACGCAGTCCAACGTACGAACCACAGCCTGGCTGATCAGGTACCGACTTGAGGTGCTGTCCAGTGCCTGCTTAAAGACAGCCAGGGGCTTGTTGGTAATCCCCCTGATGTATGCTGGGAGACAGTTGAACAATCTTGGGCCCCTCACACTTATTGTGTTGTCTCAACTACTCGATAAGGACCAATAAACTTTTGGTTGAGCTTAGGCATTGCAGACGTTTTGTTAAAGTTAGTCAGCATGACTCTCGAACCTACTTTAACTTTGGTCGGTTTGGCTTGAGTGTTAGTGACTCTAGTAAATTCTGCTATTGATTTATGAAGTGTTTCTCGGATCCTTCTGAAAACACTCTGAGCTTGGATGGTACGAGTTGCTATGAAATCATCAGGATTGTAAGTTGGTTTTGAATTACCATATAACAACTCATAAGGCAAACGCTTATCGACACCGTACAACGCATAATGTGGAGTGTCACCTATTGAAGCATTGTAAACAGAATTTATTGCACACTGAACATCAGGTATAACTTCATCCCAGGTTGCACTATTGGGATTGATAGTGGCTCTCAAGACATCAAGTACTTTCTTATTAGTTCTTTCTGCTAAACCATTACTGGCAGGATGGTGAGGAACAATGGTCGATTTAGAGATCTTGTACAAAGCACACAAATTTTCAACACGAAATACTAGCATGGCAGAAACGGATTGTACATGCAATAATTACTCGACATACAACTCCTAACTTTACAAGGATTACTGTCAACTAGGATATTATCACCATCTGGAACAAAACAACAGACACACTAGTGAGGGCATTAGCCACAGAAACGTCTTTCTGCAATGGCTTGTGACATCAGCAAGAGATGGCATACTCATTGCAAGTAGTCTTTCTTCACAAGGCGTCCCTGGGGAGGAACTACTACTTGAACTAGCGACATTGCTAGGATAGGCTCAGCACTCAAGGTAGTCTGAGGTTCCTCAGACACCTGAGGCAACTGGACACTATCTTGCATGCCTGAAGTTGTAGGTGGAACACAGACAGGAGTGACAGGATTACTAGTGCCTGACTGCTCGGCTATGTTAATAAGTAATGCACGTATCTATAAGGACTGAATCTGAACTTCGCATTCCACAGCACTGTGACAACTCTTGGATACAAGCTGTGAGAACAAACATATTGCTCAAGAGCTAGATACTGTCTGTCAGTCGGTAAGGGGCTATTAGGAATGTCTGCAGGGACAGCATGACCCTGAGAGGTTTGATTAACTTCATTTACTACAGTGCAACTCGATTGTATGTGAGACATAATTGCGAAGAATTTGCACAAAAAATAATTAAGGCAAAAACAATGAATAATAAAAGATATAACACAAGTAGTAGTTAAAATTGAAAAAAAAAAAAAATATGGAACAAGTTTGCAAAAGTAATTAAAATGTTTAAGGCACAGCATGAGAAATGACAACTCACTGAAATGTACTGTTCAAGATAAAGGAACACATTGAAAATGCAAGAAAAGTGAAATTTTACTGAAATTTGAGTTAACTGCAAAAGTAAGCTGTCTTTACTCTTAATTTAATAAAGAAATTTACTAATAAAATTGTAAATCAATGCAAAAAAATATAAAATAGAATCACTAAATTGTATGCAATTGGAAAATATGCTGGAAAACAAATTTTCTAAAAAGAAAATGACACTAAATAAATTAATATGCAATGATAACACAACTAAGTGAATTGTAATACTGAAAAGATTGCACTGAATTATAATTTTATCACTTGTTAGAAAAAACAATTATTTTGCACTGGGTACATATAGCTTGAAAACTTTAACTCCTAATTGCAAATTAGGCAAACAATTTAACTCAATGAGAACACTTTACTTTAAATATGAACACTAAGAGTGAATTTGTTCAAAGAAATATTGAGAAAATAAAAAAAAATGAAACACTGTACAAAACTAACAATGGAACACTTACAGGCTGCAGAACACACAAACATCAAGGGATCAATCACAGAGAGAATTAGACAACAATTATGTTGGCAGGTGTGGCAAAATAAAAAGGAAATTGTCTTGACACAGAAGATATGGCACTATGGTCTGTGGAAATTTAAAATAGGTGAGACACTGGATATATAAATAATGGAGCACTGAGTGGTACAAAATTAATTAATTTTGTAATTTAGAACACTGGATAATGGAGCACTGAATGAACTAATGCATAGAATTAGCATAAAAACACAAGGGAAATGCAATGAAAATGAGACAAAATACAAGAAAATAATAATACACAACACAGAAATATTGTGCAAACACAACACGGAAATAACACAAGTAAAAATAAGTAAGCACTTCACTGGATGATTGAAAAAAATATTTTTAAAAATTATACTGCACACAAGACAGAATAAATTCGGACACATGAAATAAATACTTACTTCGAGTGTAGAGAATTACACAGAGAACATTGATATAAAATGAGACACTAAATAAATGTTAACACTGGAAAAAAGTATTGGAAATTAATGTACAAGAAAAACACTGATGACACAAGTCTCTGAATGTCACTAAGAAATTCACTGAGTAAATGTCTCACACACACAATTGTCTGTAAACAGAAAATTATCTCTACTGTTGATTGAAGTCAGTGGCAGTAGAGGTAAGGGGAAGAAACAACAACATCCTCACTCGACGAATGCGCTTACATGGTGAACCCACACAGCAGGCTTTTCGTCGGCGCTCTGGTGTGAAGAAACACATTCTTGACCTGCTATGTGGGCCGAAAAGACGATGCTAGGACCCGGTATAAGGGTGGAAAAAGCCACAGTTGGGTAGGCTTTGAGTGGCGGTTGGTGGATGGTGGAGCAGACGGAACAGCCTGGCTTGGTCCGCGCATCTAGCCGGCAACCACACTAAATCCTCACGGTTGAGGAACCACCTGTTACAAATCATCCCAGGCAGCTTAAGGGATGGTGAATACCACTCTTACTAGCGTCCAACTGGTAGCACATTGGAGACAATGCTTCAAAGAGAAACTGGCTTGGCTTACTTCTGGCTTGGTTGAAGAAGCAGCTGGCTTAAGCCCTCAAGACTGGATGACGTGAATACTTGTAACTATGCACACAGCTGAAGGAGCAGGTTGGATGACTGAAGAGACTGGCTGGTTTAATTACAAAACCCAGATCAACTCTTCGGAGGTTTGTTTGCAATTATAAGCCAGGAGGCTTGAGAAATGGCTGTACAAACTGGCTCTGCAGGCTGGCAGCGACAGCTGGAGGTAGGTGAGTGGCGGTTGGTTCTTGAGACGCCGGCGGCACTGACAAAGACCTGACGAGATCTTAAAATCTGCGAAAATACCCTAATCTATCCCACCGCTGCCACCATGTGTCGTGTGGATTTGGTAATAAACACAAACGTAGTTGGTTGGTAACTGGTATATTGGTGTAAATGAGAGTACACTCAGAGCCTGTGTCGCCTGGCCTGTCTACTCTGCTCTCTGCACTAGAACTGCTGCTCCCATGAGCGAGGGGCATTCATATTCAAAGGTTGACCCTTGATACGGCTTGGTCAGCAGAAAGGCTAGTAACAGACAGTAATCACGTGAAAGGCTTGTGACTCAACTAACGGTTGGTAAGTTACAATTACTACTACTGACAGAGACATTATTGTCCTAAAATCCCTTCATAAAAGGCACATTTATAAATATCTCGTTCACAAAGAGAAATCCTGCTCAATTCTGAAAGTAAATACGGCATCTGCTTGGTGCCTCAACTAGACCCACTCAGTACCTGAGGTTCACATACAGTACACTGATGAAGACGATAAGGAAGCAATTATCAACATTATTGACCACCAAGAATACGCTAACCTCATGGGATCTGAGTGGGAGAACATCCTGTCGCATAACAACAGTAGGAGGTTTGATAACAATTATTACCGCAGAGTTAACCAGTGAAGAAATTAAAATATAGAAAAGTTTTAACAATACAATAGATATGACTAACCTCAGAAAACTGCCCCGACACCACTTCCATCATTCTTCAGAAGACGAGATGGGTCATCAGCAAAATAAGAAACAAAGGCCCCGAACCACGGGAATGCCTCCCCGTCACTACTTAATACCTGACTTGCCCGACCACACCTGGACATTTGTTTGTGATGTACAGTTTACTGAACAACTGAAGTATCATTTCTTCTTTCAACTGCAGGATTGACAGCTACACCTGGAGTGCCCAAGGGCAACATTTGTGTCAACGATCTTACCCAACCAGAGTACCAGAACATTATCACAACCCAATTTGCAAACAACATAATACATGTGGTGTTCTCCACCTCAGCTAGTAACAACTAACGCAAATCCAAGAAAGAGATTGAAAAAATGAACGAGGAATTGAAAAGGACAGATAATTGGGAAAAGAAATGGAATATTACCACCATCTCAGGTAAGGTATAAATTAGCAAAATTGAAGGTTACCTAAGGCTAATTGAAAACAATGGATGAATTACGATCAGGGACACTATCGCCATGAAGAATACCATCGTAATCAAAGGTTACGAAACTGATAGACTCATGAATCCCACTATCCATGTCAATGGCAAAGTAAATGTATAAGAAGCCCGACTCCGCCATCTATACCGATCCTGACAGTCCCATCTCTACAAGATAATGATAAGCACAATCTCCGTAGTCCACTGTTATTGACAAGAAATTCCAACATGTTGAAACAAGAGTCAGGGACAAAGCCATTCGCTCTCAAATACCGGATTAAATTACAGAATCAGACTCTAGGGCCTCCATATATTACACGGTTTAAATCCCTCAGACTCAGTATCAAGAAGCACCAGCCGTACAGTATGAATGAACTCTACCCGACAGAGAACCCCCCCCCTCCCCCCAGTCGATCTACACCGTGATTCCCCACAAGGATGACTCTTCAACAAAAAATAAGACGATACACTCACAAAGACCAACAAAGATACTAAGTATCTCTCAGGAGCAGACGAAGAATAGATAACACCTGATTTAATCTACGCAAAAAAAAAAAAAAATTGTTAAAATCCATCTCAGCTGTGACATTACGCACCCCTTCTCCTAACGAGCAAGGAAGACAGACCACTGCTTAGCACGGGTCACCTGCGCATCCACCTGGCATCCACCTGGCATCCACCTGGCATCCACAATCCTCTGGAGCGGTGACTTTCCACCACAAGAAAAATAACTTCATGAAAGTATATAACGTACATATAAAAATGCATACACATGCTTAACGCACATGTACACTGGCTGCACCCTTTCATTAATACATGTACACGTGAGTTTAGACTTGCGGTACGCATTCAAAGTACATATTATGTATATCACATACATTTATAACGTAAAAGTAAACAAAAATGGATGTACCATTATCCATTTTATCCCCCTCCTCCTCTCTCCTATACCTTAACTTATCAGTACGTTTATATCCTTCCCCATCCATGTTCCTATCCTTCCTTATCAGGGCTATGATAAAAGAACTTGAAATTGATACTAAAATGCAGGTCGTCTACTTCATCAGGTGTGTAAAATCCGATGAATCTATTAATGACTTCACCTTACGGCAACATTCCCTTCAGATCAGTGCCTGAGGAATGGAAGGAAATCAGGTTTGATCCTGGAAGGAAGGGAGGGGAGGAGTAGGGCAGATTCAATGCCTGTGTTTGCTGCTCAAACACTGTCTACACGTCTACAGTAGTTTTGCTTAGCAGCGGCATCCGTTTAGGATCATTGTTAATATCTGTAGTTAATGAGGAAAAATGCAAATGACCTTATTTTCACCACAGGAGTGAACAAGGTCACAGGAGCGACGCTCTTCAGTAATGTAATGTGGCGAGTGGTTGATCAAGTGTCTTGGAAAACAACTTATGTGCATCACGCACCAGGTTCTCATCATGAATGGTGAATCTTGTACAATTTATTGCAGCGTGTCTTAATTAGGTACCCAGGTAGCACAGTAGTTGGCGCACTTGGGGGTAAAAAAAAAAAAACACAGGCTTTGAAACCATACCATGGGTGGGGTTCGAACCCGCGGTCAGAGAGTCTCAAAACTCCAGACCGTCGCGTAAGCCACTGGGCCAGCTAGCTTCAATAAGATTCATCCAACTAGATATATTTCTACACCATAGGAAGGTTAGCATAGGCACCACTGTGTCCACAAATGCAAGATTTACAGACGAATCTCCCGCTAGCATGGCCGTCACGAACTCTAGCTCAAGTCCCCTTCAAAGCCGTCAACATGACTCACGAAATCGTAATGACATGATTGTAAACGAACCATACCACGGGTGGGGTTCGAACCCGAGGTCAGAGTCTCAAAACTCCAGAGCGTAGCGTAAGCCACTGGGCCAGCTAGCTTCAATAAGATTCATCCAACTAGGTATATTTCTACACCATAGGAAGGTTGTTTGCAATCGTGTCATTACGATTTCGTGAGTCATGTTGACGGCTTTGAGGGGGACTTGAGCTAGAGTTCGTCACGGCCATGCTAGCGGGAGATTCGTCTGTAAAAACTTGCATTTGTGGACACAGTGGTGCCTATGCTAACCTTCCTATTGTGTAGAAATATACCTAGTTGATGAATCTTATTGAAGCTAGCTGGCCCAGTGGCTTACGCGACGGTCTGGAGTTTTGAGACTCTCTGACCGCGGGTTCGAACCCCACCCGTGGTATGGTTTGTTTGCAATTGTGTCATTACGATTTCGTGAGTCAGCGGCTTTGTGTTGTTGGTGAAGGTACTGTGGAAGCGCGGTGGCAAGACACTTTGTGTAATAACACCCAAGGTATACCTGGACTATACCTGGAGAGGGCTTCGTGGGTCATCGCCCCCGCGGCCCGGTCTGAGACCAGACCTCGTGGTGGATCAGGGTCAGATCAACAAGGCTGTTACTGCTGGCCTCACGCAAACTGACGTACGAACCACAGCCCGGCTGGTCTGGTACTGACTTTAGGTGAATGTCCAGCGCCTTCTTGAAGACAGCCAGGGGTCTATTGGTAATTCCCCTTATGTATGCTGGGAGGCAGTTGAACAGTTTTGGGCCTCTGACACTTATTGTGTTGTCTCTCAGTGTACTCGTGGCGCCCCTGCTTTACATTAGGAGAATGTTGCATCTCCTGCCGAGTCTTTTGCTTTCATAGGGAATGATTTTCGTGTGAAATTTGGTAACAATCCTTCTAGGATTTTCCAAGTGTATTTTATCATGTATTTTTCTCGTCTGTGTTCCAGGGAATACAAATCAAGGGACCTCAACCGTTCCCAGTAATTTAGGTGCCTTATCGTACTTATGTGTGCTGTGAAAGTTCTTTGTACACTCTCCAGGTCAGAAATTTCGCCTGCCTTGAAGGGGGCAGTTAGTGTACAGCAGTATTCCAGCCTAGAGAGAACAAGCGATTTGAAGAGAATCATCATGGGCTTGGCATCCCTTGTTTTGAAGGTTTTCATTATCCATCCTATCATTTTTCTAGCAGATGCTGTAGCTACATTGCTGTGATCCTTGAATGTGAGATCCTCTGACATTATCACTCCCAGGTCATTCACATTACTTTTTCACTCTATTGTATGGTTAGAATTTGTTGTATTCCCTGATGCAGTTTTATTTACCTCAAGTTTTCCATATCTGAGTAGCTGAAACTTCTCTGCCTCAGATTTTACTCTGTGTACTATTACTCTTTGTGTTCTATTTGTTAGGAAGTTATAGATCCATCTACCAACTTTTCTTGTTATTCCTTTATCCCGCATTTTGTGCGCTATTACACTGTGGTCGCACTTGTCGAAGGATTTCGCAAAGTGTGTAGACTACATCTGCATTTCGTTTATCCTCTATAGCATCCAGGACCTTGTCATAGTGGTCCAGTAGCTGGGACATGCAGGAACAACCTGCTCTAAACCTGTGTTGCCCTTGGTTGTGTAATTGATGGATATCTAGGTGGTTGGTGATCTTGCTTCTTAGAACCCTTTCAAAGATTTTTATGATATGAGATGTTAATGCTATCGGTCTGTAGTTCTTTGCAATTGCTTTACTGGCACCTTTGTAGAGTGGGGCTATGTCTTTTGATTTTTAGAGAGTGTGGGATGACCCCTGTGTCCATGCTCCCTCTCCATAGAATGCTGAAGGCACGTGACAGGGGCTTCTTGCAGTTCTTGAGTGCCTTTTGAAACTCTTGTGGTGTTAGGATAATATCAGTGATTTTTGAGATGACGAAATTTTGGGTCTCAGTCATAGAGAATTCATTTAGTTTGTCGACCCTTAGTGTGGATAACGGGGCGCTGAAAACTGAGTCATTTTGGGACTTTAGTATCTCACTCATTTCTTTGCTATCATCTGTGCAGGGCCCATCTCGCTTAAGCATGGGCCTAATACTGGATGTTGTTTTACCCATAGATTTTCAATTTCATTTATGACCTTGAGTTCTTCCTGAGATTCTTGTCTCGTGTAAGATTCCTTAATCTTAAGATCGATATTTGCTATTTCTCTGACCATTGCCTCCCTTTGTATTACAGATATATTGACCCCTCTCAGCAGCTCTGTGATTTTTCGCCTTCGCCTGTATAGGGAGCATCTCTCTCTTTCTAGTTTACTCCTTCTCTTTTCTTTTCTTAATGGAATGTGCCTTGAGCCACAGAATTAATTTTTTCTAGGCAAAGGTTCGGATCCATATTTTTTAGGATATCTTCCCAGCTTTTTTCATTTAGGACATGGTTGACTTGTTCCCATTGTATATTTTTGTTATTGAAGTTGAATTTTGTGAAGGCACCGTCATAACTAATCACATTTTGCTAGTCAGGAGTCCTGTACATACACGTCTGTACCTCTATTACGTTGTGATCTGAGTGAATTGTCTTTGATATGGTTATATCATGTATCAGATCGTTGTTGTTAGTGAAGATGAGGTCCAGCATATTTTCTAGTCTTGTAGGTTCTAATATTTGCTGGTTTAAAGTGAATTTGGTGTAGAGATTTAATAGATCGTGTGTGTGTGAATTTTCATCTGAGCTGCCTCCTGGGGTGATCTCTGCTAAGATATTGTTTGCTACACTCCTCCATTTTAGGTGTCTGAGGATGAAATCTCCCAGTAGCAAGATGTTTGGGGCAGGAGTTGGGAGGTTTTCCAGAAAGTGGTCAATTTTCAAAAGCTGTTACTGGAATTGCTGGGAAGTTGCATCCGGAGGCTTGTATACCACCACAATGACAAGGTTTGGTTTTCAATCTTTACTGCCAAAACTTCAACTACATCATTTGAGGTGTTTAGTAGTTCTGAACAAATGAGCGACTCCGTGACGTACAAGGCAACCTCCCCTTGTTGCCTGTTTTGTCTGTCGCATCTGAATAGGTTATACCCTGGGATCCATATTTCTTCATCAAAATTATCCTTTATGTGGATCTCTGTGAAAGCTGCAAACATTGCATTTGAGTCAGTGAGCAGTCCCTTGATGTAAGGAATTTTGTTGTTTGTTCAAGTCTTTAAACCCTGTATTTTTGCAAAGATAAATGTCGTTAAATTGATCGAATTTTTTTTTTTTTTATTTGCTGACTTTCTGTTCTTCTGGAGTGGAGGCCAATGACTGTGCCTCTGCTCCAGAAATGTTTTCAGTTGGTGTAAGATTTCTGTCATTTCTTGCCAGTCTTTTTTCCTTCCTGCACTAAAAAACCTCTTTCTCTGGAGAGGTTATGGCTCCCCTCTTTTGTTTCCCATGGTCCGGCTGGTCTGTGTCTTCTTGTCCCCTATAAATGATGTGCCTGGCTGTATACGTTGTAGCATTTTCTTTCAAGGATTGACGAGTGACACATTTCAGGGTGAAATAAGTTACAGGAAGGGGAGTTACACCTTCCTGTTTTCACGTGAGTGCGGCATTGTTTGGAATGGTCAAAGATGCATGTCCCACCTGTTTTTCCAGATATACCATGCTTGCAGATACCCTAGGCATAGAATATGCATAGATTGGAATTGTGTTTGCTAGGATTTTTTGTTGCTGCGTTCCCTGCTGGTGCATTTTTTCCTGTTTCCCCACTACCTACCACCCTTGTATGGACATCAGTGCTTCCACCAGGTTTTACTGGTAATGTGCCAACACTATTCCCTGAGACATCGTTCCAGCAGTATCGCTACTTTGTACCTCTGTAAACTGTATAACGTTGTCTTTACCTGTTTCGTCACCAGGGCCACTATCTCTATTTGGTGCACTGTCCTCCAGGACACCACTAGCACCCTCTGTGGCAGTCCTCCAGGACACCACTAGCACCCTCTGTAGCACTGTTCTCCAGGACACCACTAGCACCCTCTGTAGCACTGTTCTCCAGGACACCACTAGCACCCTCTGTGGCACTGTCCTCCAAGACAACCCCATCCAACCCACTCATTTTATTTTCCCAGCTGTTATAAAAGGCTGACATATCTTCCAAGAAGGATATATTATTGGTGTTCTTGCCTTTTAATATAGATGTAATTTTCTAACAGCAGGTGTATCTCGTTTGGGCAGATCCAAAAACATTTCTCTTGATTTTATATCAAAAGTGGCTGCTGGTTTAAAGTTCCTGCATGTCCCATGGGACCATTTACCACAGAGATTGCATGCAATCCAGGCATGACTTCGTCTGTTACCCTTTCTGCAGACTACACATATTTTCATGGTGGTGGTCATTTACAACTCCTGATGCTTTACAAATCTCCTAACTAGCTAGTCTACAGGACAACTAAAAGTATTTAGTTGTTAGTGTTTAACAGTTTTTTTACAGTTCTTCTGGGTAGGCTGGCTAGGATAGGCTTACTTTATAAAAGATTTTTTTTTATTTGTTGGCATATATACTGTATTTTGGAATATATGAATTTTATGTATTAGTTTCAGTCCCATACAACAATCTTCCCTCCTGGCACACTTGAGCAGTTCTTCTGGGTAGGCTGGTCGATAAGCCAACTATAAAAGTATTTTGTTTTACATGTTGGTATATATGCTGTTTGATATATATGGTATATATATAATGTAGTTTGATATATATGGATTTTCTTATTTATAGTTTCAGTCCCCTACAACAGTCTTTCCTCCTGGTACATTTAAACAGTTCTGCTATATAAGTATTTTGTTTTATATTGTGGAGAAAATTCTCCTGTAAATGGGGTATCTCTCAGCCCCCCTTTCAGCCCTCTGAGGGACTTAACCCTCCCTGAAGGGGCTAATGGACTCTCTTACTTCTGCATAAACAAATTGAAAATGTGTTCATACCAGCATCATAAGTCACGAGACATTCTCTCCTTGCTAGAGATCAGTTTTTATTGCAACTGCAAGTGACAGTTAAACTAGAATAATTACTCCTTTCTCCTTAGCAGGAAAATTAAGGAAAACCCTACACCCACTTTATCTACAATTTGGGACTATTATGAATTGTAGTCTATAGCTAGATAACAAGAAATGTACCATCTTGTATTGAATATCATTGCAATGTTTAGCAAGAAAGAGAAATAATGCTGAGTTCAGCATTCCCTTTGTGGGGGCGCCTGAGGAGTGAGGAGTGGAGCGCTGTGGGGGCGCCTGAGGAGTGAGGAGCGGAGCGCTGTGGGCTCAGATTGCTTCAAGGAACGGATGAGAAATGTGTGTCACAAGTGCTTTGCCTCCTTATCAAACAAAGACAAAGTGACAGTAGTGACCAGTGCGTTCTTGACTCTTGTTCATTCTGACAATCTCAGGAAACTGAGAAAATTTGACTAGTTCCCTTATATAAGACAGGAAATTTGCAGTAGAACAAATTATGCAGTGTTATTGTGTATCCTTGTTCTTCTTCTTGTGGATAATACCACGAAACTGAACAAATGATGGAACTGAATAGTGAAGTGTAACTGGGAGCGAGTGATTGCAATAAACATTCCTGAGGTAGTGATGAACATTAGTGCAGTCAAGCCTTCAGTCATATCAAGACACCAATACCGGGTCCAACTTTCCCTACCACAAACTAGCTTAGGTGTGGGGATACCATGAATGTGGCTGCAAGAGGTCTGAATCATCATTGAAGTTAAGTATATTTCATTTTATGTCGGGAGATAAACTTATCTGGTAAATATCCCCATATATATGAAGTATAAATACTTTGGTGTATTTTATCTAAAAAAAATTGTTTTTCAGAAAATCCTTGAAAATGCTTTAAATCGTCAAAAAATGCAATAAAATCAAGTTTTATAGCATTTTTGAATATATGTTAGTGATACTGCAGTTTATATCTATAATTTTATAGATTATATTAGTATTATTGTTATTATTATTATTAAGTTGTGTGTTTGGTGAGTTGGTGACTGCTGGCAGCTTCTACAGCGTGTTGAGGAACTGGTGGTCTCTAGCACCTAACATCTTAGGTTTTGGGCACTTATATCATTTAGCTTTTCTGGTACTGTATTTAGCTTTTCTAGTACTATGGTGACACTGTTTTTATCTATGGCACTGGTGTGAGGCTTTACTGAAGGAAGTGCTTTCTGTAGTGTGTACTGGATTTACTGTTGTGTGTATTGCGGGGAGTGCTGTATAACACACACGAATTTAGCGCTTCTTTTTTAAAATAATAATAAGTGACAATAATACTACTGTAATTGTAATAATAATTCTAATATTATTATTATAATCAAACAGAAGCGCTAAACCACAGGGGTTATACAGCGCTGCAGGTTATTGTAGGATGCAGGGAGAGTGGGTTGTAAGAGGGAGATGGACGATTAGTAGGGTATGGAGTGCAAGATGACGGTGGATAGTGCAGGGGAGGAGGGTAGCAAGAGATCGAGGTAGAAGGGACTGAGGGAGGTGCTAGAGGTATAATCTTCAGAGTTTATGTAGTAAGTCAGTTTCTGTCAAAAAGTCAACAAGAGAGTCAGGATTAAAGGAGGGTCCATCTGCAAGAAGGGAAGGTAAAGAAAGGGCCGCAGAGCGAAGACGCCGTTGGAGGTAAATTCTGCGTGCTCGTTGATAGAGTGGGCAGTCCAACAGGATATGTCGAACAGACACTGGAACCTGACAATGCTCACAGAGAGGGGCAGGGAGCCTCTCCATGAGATACCCGTGAGTAAGACGAGTGTGGCCGATGCGAAGACGGAGAGAGTAGTCTCCCAACCTCGACATTGGTGACAAGAAGAAGGCCAGAAACCTATAACCGGTTTAATAGAATGAAGTTTGTTATTCAGCAGGTCAGACCAGCGTTGTTGCCAACGGTGCGAAGGTGGGTAGCAATGACCGCAAAATAGTCCGTGAAAGGAACACCTCTATATGAAACTGGAAGGTCATGTACTGCTGACCGCGCAGCAGTGTCTGCCTGTTCATTGCCCTGTACGTCAACATGACCAGGGACCCAACAAAAACAATATCTTTATGCTTGCTAAAGATACGGCGTAACCAAAGGTGGATACGAAGAACTAGGGGTGAGGTGTATCAATTTTACGGATAGCCTGTAAAGCACTAAGGAGTCTGAAACGACCACAAATGGTGACTCAGGCATAGATGCAATACGGATAAGTGCCACAAGAATGGCATACAATTCAGCCGTAAATATGCTAGCCGAGGGTAATAGATGCCCTCGTACAACGCTGTCCGGAAACACTGCTGCGAATCCGACGCCGTCAGATGATTTTGAACCATCGGTGTATACTGCGATGGCATGGGAATGAGAACGGAAGTGGTCTAGAAAGAATGAGCGAGAAGCCGCCGTAGGTAGTTGGGCTTTCGCGCAAGGTAGAGGAATAGAACAGACACGGACAGCAGGAACTTCCCAAGGGGTAGGGAAAGGGAGATGTCACATGAACATATAGAGGTGGGAGCTGAAGGGAAGACAGGAGTGAATGTAGACGAAGAGAAAGGGACGAAGTAAGCAGGGGCGACGAACAAATAAAGAGCGCCTACTAACATCTGTAACAATCCTATACATGGAAGGATTGCGGAGGTCATGAGAGCGAACATAATAGCGAATGCAATGTGCATCTCGACGATCGGACAAGGATGGAATGTTCGCTTCTACATAGAGGCTCTCAACCGGGGAAGAACGAAAAGCACCAAGGCATAAGCGTAATCCCTGGTGATGGATGGGATTAAGGCTGGAAAGAGTGGCAGAAGCTGCCGAATATATCTGGTCACCATAATCGAGTTTCGATAAAATTAGGGCCGAATGTAGGCGAAGGAGAGTTCTACGATCAGCCCCCCATGAAAGATGTGCGAGGGTTTTAAGGAGGTTCAGCCGGCTATGACAAGTCGCCTTCAGAGAGGTAATGTGAGGTTTCCAGGACAATCTGCGGTCAAACAGGAGGCCGAGACACCTGACTGTATCACGTTCTGGGATACGTGAGCCGTATAGGTACAATGGATGATCAGAGACCACTGAACGTCTAGTGAACGTAATTTGATGAGTTTTGCCACTAGAAAATTTAAACCCGTGAGTGGTGGCCCAATCAGAAACCTGGTTGATGGCATGCTGGAGGAAACTGCAATGAGGTGACAGTCAGCACCTGCACAAGCTATAGCAAAGTCGTCCACATAGAGCGATGACCATATATTGGATGGGAGAACAGATGCCAGATTATTTATAGCAAGCAGAAAGAGTGTTGTGCTCAGAACACATCCCTGGGGACACCTTCAGCTTGGACAAATTCCGGGAGAGTTCATTACTAACCCGGACCCGGAAATGTCTGTCAGTTAAGAAGGCCTTAAGAAAGAATGGTAGGTTGCCTCGGAGGCCTAAGGAGTGGGCCTGGGCCAAGATATTATATCTCCAAGTTGTG
Organism: Cherax destructor; assembly: GCA_009830355.1. Taxonomy (NCBI): domain Eukaryota; kingdom Metazoa; phylum Arthropoda; class Malacostraca; order Decapoda; family Parastacidae; genus Cherax; species Cherax destructor. The sequence goes on along the minus strand of WNWK01009427.1, from coordinate 54,166 downwards.
TCATAAGCCTTCTCAAGGTCGAAAAGATAGCGATAACCGAATGGTTATTCGCAAAGGCATTACGAATATACGTATCCAAGCGCAGCAAGGGGTCAATGGCAGAACGGCCCTTACGGAAGCCATATTGACTAGGGAGAGACTATTGTGAGTCTCTAAATACCACATCAAACGTCTATTAACTAGACGTTCCATCACCTGCAAACTGCACTGGTAAGAGCGATGGGACGGTAGTGAGAGGAATCACGTCCCGTAGTACCTGGTTTTCGAAAAGGAGAACAATAGCAGACTTCCACAGCTGGGGAATAACTCCTTGCGACCATATGAGATTAAAGAGTCGTAAGAGGACAGTAAGAGCAGACTGATGTAAATGCTGCAGCATACGAATATGTATGCCGTCTGGCCCAGCTGCCGATGATCGGCAAGCAGAGAGTGTTGCCTCCAGTTCTTGAAGGGTAAAAGGCACATTATAGGATTCTTCTCAAGAGAAGAAAATCTAAGGGCTTTAACTCGCTGGCAGACTTAGAAGAAAGGAACGAGGGGCATAGATGTAGACCCTGAGAAATGCGGACGAGATGATTACCAATTTCAGTGGCAACGGCAAGAGGGTGTGCTATATCGACACCAGCAACCTGAAGAACAGGAGCCGGGTCAGGGGAGAATTTACCACTCAATTTCCGCACTTTCTTCCAGACTGCACTCATCGAGGAAGCCGAAGTGACAGTAGAAACGTAATCTCGCCAGCAAGTGCGTTTAGCATCACGTATGACACGGCGAGCAATAGCTCTCTTCTGCTTAAAATCAAGGAGTCTCTCTGTGGTTCTGTTATACCGATACCTGCCCCATGCAGCGCGTTTCAAACGCACTGCCCGAGCACAAGTAGGAGACCACCAAGGCACGCACTTCTGAGGATGCTTGCCCGAGGTTTGAGGAATAGAATGTGAAGCCGCTGTGAAGATGGAGGACGAGGTAGGAACCTCATGAAAGGCAGTAAGATGTGCGTAAAGGTCCCATTTCGCCTGGTCAAATTGCCAGCGTGGGCTATGAGGAGGTGGAGAAAACAGAGGGGACTTTAGGATAATTGGGAAATGATCGCTGCCATGTAAGTCCGGGAGGACAGACCAGGTGAAGTCAAGGACAATTGATGAAGAGCAGATGGAAAGATCGATGCAGGAGAAAGAATGAGTTCGGGGATCAAAATGGGTAGGAGTACCCGTATTTAAAACATGGAGGGGAAGAGAAGCATTTGCCTCCAACTGAATGCCACGGGAGTCACAGTGCGACCCTCCCCAGAGAAAGTGGTGCGCGTTAAAATCGCCAAGTAATAGAAGGGGTGGCGGTAAGGAAGAAACCAGAAAATCAACATCTGGGATAGACAATGCCCGCGAAGGGGAGAGATATAAAGAACATAGTGTATACCACTTATTCAAGTGGATACGGGCTGCTGTGTAATGTAAGGAAGAAGGGACAGAGCTGACGGTATGGAACACCAGTGCGTATAAGGAGAGCACTTTCGTTAAAGGTTCCATCGGAAAGAGGATCCGATGAATATAACAAATTATAGCCTGAAAAGGGCCTGATAACAGTGGATTGTAGTTTGGGTTCTTGCAAACAGACCCCAATAGGGGAAAACTGGGAGAGCAACACCTGAAGCTCACCCCTGTTACCCCTGAGGCCTCGGATATTCCACTGCAAATAAGCCATGATTTATGGAGAAAAAGATAGAAGTGGTAGTGAGAGGAAGCTATGGACTAGGGTTAGAAAAGTCCACGTGTGGAGGCAGCGGAAGACCTGTAATCAGAGAGGGAGGAGGACGTTGTGAAGGAAGAGGGGGTTGAGACGAAGAAGAGAGATTAGGAACCTCAGATGGAGTAGTGTCCATCATCGGCCCAGTCTCTGAAATATATTCTGCAATAGCTTCCAGTGTTTCGGAAGTCAAAGATGCAGAATGGGAGACTACATTAGAAATGGAAGAAACTATCGGGGAGTCAATAGACTGTACTAAAGTAGAGGACGAGGAGGTAGAAGAGGGAACTGTCGTAGGGACTTGGGAGGGGACAGGGGATGAAGGTAGAGTATGAGGAGGAGGATGAACCTCCACACACATTACAGAACTAGTCGGAGGCGAAGAACCTGGCAATAGGGATTTTTTGCCGGGCTTATAAGAGGGGGGGCGCTGAGGTTTAGGTGTAGGACGAGGACGTGTAGACTCAGAACTGTGCGAGTGAATAGAGGAAGGAGTGTGGATAGTATGGGAAGCCGAGGTAGGGACCTCGGAGCCAAGAACATCAAAAGGATTCGAGACAGGGGTGACGGAGGATGAGGCAACCACAGAGGAAGCCGTGGAAGTTGGGACCCCAGAAGCGGGGCGACGTTTAGCAATGCGAGAATAAGAAATACGGGGAAGTTTCCCTTGAAGGCGAAGATGAGAGACAGCCATAGCATAGGAGAAGCCTTCCGCCTCTTTGAGACAACGGATTTCCCGCTCATTCAGGTAAACCTGACAACGGCGAGAATATGAAGGATGTGCCTCATGACAGTTAAGGCAAGAGGGAGGTAGAGTACAAGAAGAACTGGCATGGTCGTCAGTACCACAGACTGGGCATTCGGCCATGGACCTGCAATATTTTGCTGGATGACCAAAACGCCAGCAGTTTCTACACTGCTGCGGTGTAGGGGTCACCTTTCGAACTTGTAAACGTTGACCTGCAATGTAGACCGAAGGTGGCAGTTCTCGGCAGTCAAACGTTAAACGAGCTATATTGCAAGGATAACGTCTTCGCTTATTGGCTGGGAGGACAAAAGTGTCAACTTTAAGGATAGGGAGTTCTTGGAGCTCAAGCTGCTCGAAAATGTCATCACCACATGTCTGGAAATTCCGTTGGACAATGGTGTGGGGCAAAATGACAGAACCACAACAAGAATTGAGGGAATGGTGCTTGTCAATAGTAACAGGTGTATTGTCAATGGTCGTAAGAAGAGAAAGATCGCGAGCTTGGCCAGCATTCTGGACCGTGATGATGCGAGTGCCGCTCTTGAGAGCGTGAAATGAGATGTTTTGACCAACATGGCGTAGCAGAGCCTTACCAATACTATGGTCTGAAAGATAGGTATTAGGAGAAGTTGGACGAAGAGTAAAAAACTTTGTCCATTGAGTAGTTTGAAACAGAGAGTTTAAGGGGAGTGCGTGACGAGCTGGTTGTTTCTGCGATGAACGAGAAGGGAGTGTCGAATCGTCATGTGTGGGTCTTGGTCGTTTTTGTGTGGGACTGGGGCTGGTCCGATGGGAGACGGGCGAGCGATTCGAAAATTGCCGCACCGTCGAGGGAGAAGCCGGAATCAAGGTCAGAGAAGAGCGAAGGTCAGACGTATCGAAAGGGCCAGTCGGGACCCTGGTACCTGAAGCAGGTGACGAACCAGCACCAGAAAGAGGTACAGGGGCATGAGAGGTGTCCAAAGAGTCATCCGTTAACGAGGCAGGGTCAGTACTGGGTGCGGTATCAGGAAGGGGCCCGGGGGTAGTGGGTTCATGGATTGGGTCAGCCATGGTTAGGTTACTTCTTTCTTTTTATTTTTAAGAAAAGAAAATAAAAATAAAAAAAAGAATAAAAAAAGGGGGGAACGTGGAGGAATAGGTCCTAGGAGGAATGAAAGGGAGCGCAAATCCCCCTCCGTGCCCAAGAGGACCTCAACACCGCAAGTAGTGCAGATGCTGCATGGAACCCGTGCCATACCCTACCATTCACGCAAGTAAACCAGCAATCCGGGATAGCAACCTCACATCCACCGAGCCATCTCGGCGGACAAAAGAGAGGGCGGCCGGATATCCGCCACAAAGCATACCGCCTTCGGCTACCACCCCCGGAATCCGAAAGGTGGCCTCCAGAGATACACCCGTCGCCCGAAAGATACCCAAAGCCACCCCCCGGGTGACCGGAGAGGGATCGGGACATCCCCAGGCGATCCAGATTCCACGGCAAACTACACCACCGCCAAGGACCTCAACGGAATGGGATGGACCACGATACCCTTCCCCCTACCTAGGAACTAGAATGCCTGAGGAGAGAAGCTCCCAGGGCAAAACTGGGAAGGAAATAAGGGAGGGATGAGGAGGAGGAGGAGGAGGAAAGGGAAAAGGGAGGATGGGGAAGATGGGAAAAGGGAGGGGGAATTGGGGGGTAATTAGGTTCGGTCTGAGGAAGAAGACCAAGAGGTCCAATTCCTCAGACCGATAGCCTCTTTACCACGACAAGGAGCCCCCCTTAAAGAGGAATAATTCTAATAATAATAACAATTGTAATAATTATAATAATTGAAACACGAGGTGAATCGTAGATTTTTTTTTTTTTTTTTTTTTTTATTGTTTATATCACTTTATTACAATATTAATAGTACAATGAGTAAACAATGGATATATTTGTACAATTCAAGAATTACAGGAAAGTAGCAGAATGCTACTCTCTCAGCCCACCCGACCCCCCCCCCCTTTCTCTCACAGCAATACATTAATTCCTCAATAGGTAAGCGGATACACTTTTCGCCATTTATAATATAATAAATATGATACTCTGCTTCAGCACTAGGCTGAATAACATGGAACTCTCATGCTTATTACAGCTGTGGGTGGCGAGTAACCGCCCCGTACCCACTACCTCACCTTTCAATCCACTCTCAAGAAAATATATACCAATGAAATACACTATACATTCATATTCATGTACGTATAATTATACAATGAGAGAATACTTGTGAACAAAACAGAATATAAGTATAACCGTAAAATGGAAAGTTACAAGTACGGTAAAAGACACAGCTTCGTCTCAATGTAATCAACAATCGCACACTACAGGAATATAAAATCAGTCAAGAGTACTCAATCGACCCCCTTGATATACCTACATACATGAAGGAGTTAAGACCGTGTTCCCCTTCACTCGACGAGTCGTAAGAATGACCGGACTGTGAATTCCTGATATTCAACTGGGAACTCGACTGGCCACTGTGGCCAGACACGAGTTTGTTGCGACATTTGGTGCGATACACAGCAAGCACCTGTATACAATCATGTATGTATATACCACCCACAAGGTATATACATAATCAGTAACTATATATCCAATCGTTCTTTGTACGATAGATGAAACTCCACCTATGTCTAGACTTAGTGCTCGAAGACTTTGAATACCGCGTCCCCCGACAACACGTATTACTTTACCGAGCAACTCTCGTCTAGACCCTAAGCTTTCACAAAAATATAGACTATGATAAGAATCCGCGATCGCTCCGCAAGCAGGACACATTTCCCCTTCTATTAGGCGTCGATTATATAATACCACTTTTGACGGTAGGATGTTATGTAAGAACTTATAATATACTTCGCGCACCTTCGGATGAATATGTAATTCAGCGAAACGTCTCCAAATACCTGACCATTCGTACACAGGAAAAAGGCAATGCACTGGCGGAACAACAGGCCGTACCACACCCCGTATAAGAACTCGTATGAGCATATTTCCCGGTTGTCGCGCATAAACAAGACAGCGGAGAAAATCTATCCCAATGCGGCATTCGTCTCCGCTGTACCACTTACAAACATATTCATGCAATGCTGGAAGGGACATCGTACCATGCGAAATCGCTGTCAAATAAACACCTTTCACAAACATTCCTATGGCATGTATTCGTAAATCAATTAAACCGAGACCTCCACATTTTACCGGTAAACACACTACGTCTCGCCGTAACCAATTACAACCACTACCCCACACAAATCGATAAACGCGTGCTAACAACCTCTGCACATCAACACGCGCTATAGGAAAGTGTCGCGCAACGTGCCACACTTTGGCGTAGAGCAGTGCGTTCGTAACCACCACTCGCTGGTGTAACGTCAAACCATTCGCTCTCAGAGTGGACATACGGAGAATGACTTTATCAACGACAGTAGAAGAGTTTCGCTTTTGTGTCTCAACGAGACTATTCGTATATTCGATGCCACAGATCTTTAAATGGGATACTCTGGGCCACACCTGCTGCCGGTTCTCGTGTACGGTCGCTGGTTCACCTAGTAGCAAAACACCTGTTTTTTTAGGATTACTCCGCATGCCAGACGCTGGTCCAAACGCCCTAACTGTTTCCTGAACGGCACCCATTTCATCTAATCCGTTTAGAACTACTGTCGTATCGTCCACGTATCCAATTATACGCACCATCTGTTTATTACGTAACCCAACACACGGTACTTGATTTAAGCTAACAACGGCTCTATAAAAAGGATCTTGAAGAAGTCCAAAGAACAATTGTGACATTGGACAACCCTGACGGATGCCACGGTTAACGGTAATTTTATTACCAAGACGACCATTAATCTGAACCTGCATACACGCTCCATCGTACAAAGAACGCGCCCAATCAATTATTTCTCGTCCAAAACCCTGCCATTTCATGAAAGTCCAAAGGGTTTCACGTTCTACTGTATCGAACGCTGCCTGCCAATCGATCGCGACTAGCGCTCCATTCTGATCACTTTCCTGACATTCACGGATATGGCGTGTGAGGATACTGTGTCCATAATGCATCGATCGTCCAGGAAGCCCACGTTGTCCTTCATGTATTACTTTATCGATGACTACCTTAATACGATTCCCTAAAATTTTAGCAAAGATTTTATAATCGCAACACAATAAAGAAATCATTCTATAATCCGTTATAAAACAACACTCATCATTTTTCGGGACTAACACAACTACTCCTGTTTTCTGAAGTGCCCCTAACCTTCTACATACCTTCATTTCGTTAAACAGTGTTACAAGAAAATCTCGAAGAACGTTCCAATACTCTAAATAAAATTCACTGGGGATACCATCAATCCCAGGGGATTTACCTACATTCATACTTTGTATGACCGTCCAAATTTCATCAGCCGTAATCATCCCACCTAGTGTTACCCTGTCATCTTCGGTTATATTACAAGGTATGTGATTACCGAACGACTCGACCGCCTGCCAGCTAACTCCTTGACTCATAGTATGTTTACGGAAATATTCGTCGACATAAAACCCTATACTCTCAGTACTTGTTAATTTATTATCCGGATGATACCCTGCCACGCCTTGCGATGTCTGCATGCTCATAATGGATGTCGCCCGCCGACGGCGACTCTAAGCCCGCAAAACATAAGCGGAAGGCCGATGTCCCCATAGCACTGCTTCAACCCCGCTAGTGATTCTAGCTCCATTAAACCGTTCATTGTGTAATGTACACAACGTAGTCCTGAGCGCTTCAATCTCCGCTACCGGGTAAGACGCTCTGGGGAGATAGCATGCATCAAGCTGTCCTTGAATATATGCCATGTACCCAGTACGCATCTGATAATCAACTTTACTTTGACCAACAAAAAAATCGCGGACTATACTCTTCCCTACAGTATCCCACCAGTCAATTACATCACGGCTATCGTTACGACTCTGCATTGCCTTTTCCCACACTTGCGTAAAGAGTGACCGCACCTCCGCTTTCTTTAATAGTGACACATTCATCTTCCAGAACCTTGGAAAAATTTTTGGCAACCCGTCCCAAGTTAAATTAGCTACCACAGCACGATGATCTGTACAACCCACATCGGTATGAACAACGTTCTGTACAACCACACCTCTTGACACATAAATTCTATCAAGGCGCGCTGCATATCCAGGCCGAACAAACGTGTGCGCTACGCCACCAATTATGTCGCCACCAACATCAACAAGGCCTACATTACGTATCATGTCACCTAAGAGTGGCAATAATACCCCTTTCCCCGGAGGATCAACATCTTTATGCCGAACCACGCAATTCCAGTCGCCGCCCATTATTGTAACAACTGGCAGCGAACGCAAGTGATATACTAAGGCACCACTATAAAACTGGGTTTTCACTTGCAAAGCACTATCGGCCGGTCCGTACACACCAATGAAACAAACCGGAACCGTACCCCACCGTCCATCGACACGCATGACTCTACCCTCCACGTCAATTTCCTGTCGTGTCACATGAAACGGGCTTAACTCCTTAATACAAATAGCAACACCTCCTTTCAATCTCAATGAATTTGTGCCATACACTCTATACCCATCCACATTCAATTTACTGACGTCACGGAAATTATGTTCTTGTATGTACACTACATCAGCGTTACATCTGCGCAAAAATTCTACAACAGCACCTCGTTTAATCCTATCACATATGCCATTGACATTTATAGTCACACACTTGAAGGTGATGATATAAAGAGGACTCGATCTGGATGCGGCATCGTCGTTACTGGCGTATCAAGTGATACGTCTCCCGTCTCAACTTCTCTACCGTGACCGGTCGATTCTTCTATACTTGTACTAGGAAGGACTCTCGACCCGTCTTGTCTCGTAGGTTCGACCCATTGCTTTTTCCCAGGTCTCTGTTCGGGAGTTAAGATGTCATCGCTCTCGTCTGACACTGCGTTCCTCTTCCTTGATGGACAGTCCGCCGAACGAACAGACGGAGGCGTCGCCTCTGCATGAACGCTCACTGGTACTTCCAACACTGTAACAGGAGTACCAACTTCACTATTGTCTGGAGTTTCAGGTCCTATACTTAAATTTACATCAGGGATTTCACTCTCTTCACTTGGTATAGGAGATACTTCGAGTCCTATGTCTCGTACATGGAAAGATACGGAGTCGTCGTTGCAGTAAGCCCCACTTTGAGTGAACGACTGGGAAACTGCCGGTCTAGTAGACATAGAAGACGATGGTAACGTTGCACATGGCGATTCATCTAGTGTTGCCACGGGCTCTTCATCTGACCATGCGTTGTGAGACTTCCGCTTTTCGTCTCTCCTCCGATATGAAACTCGCCCGGTGTCGTTGAAGGGTAATCATGACGCCTCGCCTCAGCTCGCTGTTGCTGTTCACACTGCGCAGCGACGTGGCCGGCCAAACCACAAAGGCGACACGTACGGCATTGGCCATTGTACGTGATGTACAACTGTGTTTTAAACTCGCTTAACATGACATACGACGGAATAGGCTGCTTCAGAGACATTTTGATGACGTAAGTGCCTTCTGGTAAACCTTCATAAGGGCCGCTGGTCCACCGTCCCATCGTTACAGAGTAGACTGTCCCATATGCCTCAAAAGTTTTTCTTATGTCATGATCGTCCGCCTCAAATGGGACATTCTTTGCACGGACATAGGTATACGTCCGTGACACATCGTGGAGACAAACCTCCACAGCTGGGGTGACCTGGAACCGAGCATCCTCGAAATTCTCCACCACTCTCTCGTATACATTTGATGACGTGAACTTAACAAAGATTCGTTTCACACCATTAAGGGACACTCCGTACAAATCACTGTTCTCAATTGCGTACGTCTCTCGTAAAATCTGCGGCAGGAGAACAGGTAGGGTAGAGCCCATCAGTGACCCACGGGTTAACTCCACACAGACAGTGTTCCTCCGACGCCGGTTACTCTCCGCCATACTGGCTACCAACTGCTGGTATGAGAGAAAACCTGAAGAGGGCAGCACAGTAGAGCAACCTCTCACCGCGAAGGCTGAGGTGCGAACCGTAGAATTGATTAGAGAAAAAAGGTGAGTGGTGCTGTGAGGAGCCTGTGGAGACAAAGAACGTTATGTATAGAAGCAAAGAAGGGAATGTATGAGAGTATAGTTATACCAACACTATTTTGCTCCACATGTGCAGCGGTGGCAGCAAGTTTCTTGCTGCTGTATTTTACTTCCACCAGAGGTTCCTAACAACACTGTGATAGCCTAGTAAAGACCCACATAACACTAAGATATGTGGAGACCCGGAATGATATAAATCAGCTGCTGAAATCACCCAAAAATACGTTATATTACCAACTAAGAAGACTTGTGTTACCACCACCTACCCCACTGCCAGGCGAAGTGAAACTTCTCAACATCTGCCATTACCCATCACCTACAATTCATCTGAAACCACTCTCAATGGCCAGGGCACAGGACAACGAGAGAAGATCCAGTAACCAACCCAGGACTCATAACACCACAGGTGAGAGAAACATTACTACAAGTAACACTTCTCCAACTCCCAGCCAGAAGGACGCAACCCTCACCACCTACCGCCACCCCCACAACACTCACCACCTACCGCCACCCCCACAACACTCACCACCTACCGCCACCCCACAACCCTCACCACCTACTGCCACCCCCACAACCTCACCACCTACCGCCACCCCCACAACCCTCGCCACCTACCGCCACCCCCACAACACTCACCACCTACCGCCACCCCACAACCCTCACCACCTACCGCCACCCCCCCAACACTCACCACCTACCGCCACCCCCACAACCCTCACCACCTACCGCCACCCCACAACACTCACCACCTCCGCCACCCCACAACCTCACCACCTCGCCACCCACAGCCTCACCACCTACGCCCCCACAACACTCACCACCTACCGCCACCCCACAACCTCACCACCTACCGCCACCCCCACAACACTCACCACCTACCGCCACCCCCACAACACTCACCACCTACCGCCACCCCACAACACTCACCACCTACCGCCACCCCACAAGCCCTCACCACCTACCGCCCACCCCACAACACTCACCACCTACCGCCACCCCCACAACACTCACCACCTACCGCCACCCCACAACACCTCACCACCCTACCGCCACCCCCACAACACTCACCACCTACCGCCACCCCCACAACACCTCACCACCTACCGCCACCCCACAACACTCACCACCTACCGCCACCCCACACACTCGCACCCTACCGCCACCCCACAACCTCCCACCTACCGCCACCCCACAACACTCACCACCTACCGCCACCCCACAACACTCGCCACCTACCGCCACCCCACAACACTCGCCACCTACCGCCACCCCCACACTCACACTACCCCCACCCCACCTCCCACCTCCGCCACCCCACAACACTCGCCACCTACCGCCACCCCACAACACTCCCACCTACCGACACCCCCACAACCCTCGCCACCTACCGCCACCCCACAACACTCACCACCTACCGCCACCCCACAACACTCCCACCTACCGCCACCCCACAACCTCACCACCTACCGCCACCCCCACAACCCTCCCACCTACCGTTACCCCCACAACACTCACCACCTACCGCCACCCCACAACCCTCACCACCTACCGCCACCCCCACAACACTCACCACCTACCGCCACCCCACAACACTCACCACCTACCGCCACCCCCACAACCCTCACCACCTACCGCCACCCCCACAACACTCACCACCTACCGCCACCCCCACAACACTCACCATCTACCGCCACCCCACAACACTCACCACCTACCGCCACCCCACAACACTCACCACCTACTGCCACCCCACAACACTCACCACCTACCGCCACCCCCACAACACTCGCCACCTACCGCCACCCCCACAACACTCGCCACCTACCGCCCCCCCCACAACACTCGCCACCTACCGCCACCCCTACAACACTCGCCACCTACCGCCACCCCACAACACTCGCCACCTACCGCCACCCCTACAACACTCGCCACCTACCGACACCCCCACAACACTCGCCACCTACCGCCACCCCACAACACTCGCCACCTACCGCCACCCCCACAACCCTCGCCACCTACCGCCACCCCCACAACACTCGCCACCTACCGCCACCCCCACAACACTCACCACCCTACCGCCACCCCCACAACCCTCACCACCTACCGCCACCCCCACAACACTCACCACCTACCACTACCCCCACAACACTCACCACCTACCGCCACCCCCACAACACTCACCACCTACCGCCACCCCCACAACACTCACCACCTACCGCCACCCCACAACACTCGCCAAACAACAACAAACATGACCGTAAGTAATTTTATTCAGGTATATACAAATACAGTTACATAGATTATCATACATAATAGCATATGTGTAGTGAACTTAGGATAACCCAAAAAAGTCAGACCAACTGACTTATTTCAATTGGAGTCGGTTTAATACCTAATTATTATACTATAAAAGGAGATAATATCTTATTATTATACTATAAAGGAAATATACTAGGAATAAGGTAAAATGAGTTATTTATATTTACATGTGTGTTAGCGAAAAAAATAAAAAATCATTGTGGTATGCAAAGAGAACGCTACACTTTAATCGGCGTATGTACACACTCCCATATAGGCTGCCTCCCAACCAGCGAACCAGATGCTAAGGGTTTAACGGTAAGGGTACCCATCGTTAAATCAGTACCTTGGTTCATTGACCAATCATAGACGAGAACGCCAAATGCTGTTGAGACGTGGTTCACTCGCAGTCAGCATTTGCCAGACTTCTCTCTCTTATCACCGTGTGGTACACTTATATACAACTCTTGTACTTAGTGTACACAAGTGTACATAGCTATATATATTTTGTGAAGGAAAATAAAAGTTAAATATTACTGCTGAGTTTGTTTTGTTCCAACCCATTACGACCAGGTCACAGGCCAACATTACTTGAGTTCGTAATAATCATTCTCCTCCCTTTCTGTCGCTACATTCATTAGTCCCCTTTTGGCTCTCTTCTTTAACTGGCTTATGTTATGACTGGCTTTGACATGTGCAGGCAGTCTGTTCCATTCCTTTATTCCTGTACAATAAAAGGTGTTTGATGCCTGGCCACTGACTGTGGGTACTACAAAACTGTGCTCTCTCCCCCTAGTACTATGATTACTTTGGTTCTCAGCCTTGACAAAATTGGCTAGCTAACTGAACTATTAAATACAGTTACACAATTAAGTTGCTTGTGCTAGTGTCATTGCTGTGTTTTCTAATACATTTTCCAGTTCAGGCTGAAACTTTACTGCTAAATTCCCAGTACTATATCAAATTGCACTGTTCATCTGTGGTGTGAGTAACTTATGCTATTTTTATATCATTAAGAAAATTTTGTTCTGGTACATAGGTGCAGTTGCATGAGTTGCCATGCATGGCAGCGTGTGTGTGGCTTGCCTGGGATAACCCAGGTGAGTCAGACAAATGACTATTTCCAATGTCATTTTTACTGAGATTATTGCATTTTTACTGTGATCAAGCTTACTCATGAATACTTTCTCTTGAGTAATTCAGTTACCTTTAAACTGTGTTACGCAGGAGTCAGCCTGTTAACATCTATTTTCCTTGCCATCTCATCTAGTGGGTTTAGAGCCTAGTTAATATTGTAATAGTAACAATTTGCAATAATTATATTTCTACCTATACATTGTGTAAATTGTTTTTAATTATTTGGGTAACTGGATTGGAGTGTTCAACTTTTCACACACACTAGTGAATTAATGCAAACTGGCACTGACACTGGTAACTCTCCAGAAAAAGCTTTGCTTAGTGAGTGACCTTGAGTGACTCTAAACGACCGACGTGCCACTTTCACCCATATTGCCTGTGCCAAGAGAGGTGAATGTGCCTTCCTCGACCCCGTTATACACCTGTAACCTCAACTCGCCGCCTTTACCCTCATATGGAATAAAGGCGGGTTTCGCTGACCCAAGTGTAACGGACTGACTCTCCCACTTCAAGCAGCTGAACTAAAAGTGACTTATGGATGTGAACGAAGTAAATGATGGTGAAGGCGAATTCGAACGTTATAGAAGTAAGGAAGCTTTGAAAAAAGAAAGAGGATTTCAAAGGAGGCTTGCCACAAGAAGCAATGAGAGCGACAACAGCCATCGCAGAATGGTTAGACTATTTTCCTGCCAACATCGAGTTTGAGGTAAAGTGTAGATGGTTTTGCGAAGCTTCACTAGACAAACCAGAGAAAAACCTTCAGATTCGTCGTCGAGGTGTTGCGTGGGTATACCCAAATGGCGTGGGTATCTGGCTAGAATGAGGTCAGGAATTTGGAGTTTACGAAGGCCGAAATGGGATTAGTGGCCCCACTTCACAATAGGAAGTGTCGTAATCGTTCTCAGAGTATAATGAGGGACATCAAGTCCGGGAATCCACTATAATAGGGTGGTGAATTTATTAAACAATGAGAGACACAGCACCTCCATTACGAGTGTTCGGTGGAAGAAATACCCGTCGGTCTGATAACTACTCATCGGGCGAGGAGGTCGCATCTGTTGTCTGTTTGTTCCCCCTCGTTTCGGTGTCTTGCTTGATAGACACAGTTCTTCTCCTAGCAGGATGATGGTTTTCACTTAGTTTGTCCCGATTAAGGAGTCTTGGCCCCTTAACACCTCTACAATCCTCGGGACAGGAGTGTAAGGTTAACATGCGGTCAGTAGGAGAATGGCGCCGAGTATCACTGTGCTCATTCTCTCTCGTGACATTAACATCACCAATTTCTCTTCAGTTCACAAGGCGACTTAATGTCCCATTAATTTACACTCGTTGGAAGTTGATCCATTAAGATCTGAGCCTGATGAGTAGTGATCAGACCGACAGGTATTTCTCCCACCAAACACTCGTAATGGAGGCATCGTGTCGCTCATTGTTTAACAAATTCACCACCCTATTATAGTGGATTCCCGGACTTGATGTCCCTCATTATACTCTGAGAATGATTACGACACTTCCTATTGTAAAGTGGGGCCACTAATCCTGTTTCGACCTTTGTAAACGCCAAAATTCCTGACCTCATCCTAGCCAGATACCCATGCCATTTGGGTATACCCATGCGACACCTCGACAACCACTGCCTACCCACGCCACAGCCTATGCCCTCCCATCCTCTCTAGGACCCTGTGCATTCGCAGAGCTTCTCTGTTGGTTCTCTTTTACACTCAGTTAAATTTTAAACCAACAGCAACACATTAATGATATCAAGATATCTGTGTTGACGTCAACCCAGCGGTGAGGGTGAGGATGATTGACATCTCATGTTATTATACTTGGATCAAATTACGCAACATGCCCTTTGAGGCAGACGAGGCAGATATGCGCCGTGTCTTTGATAAGTAAGGAGCTATCCATATGGCCCAACAAGGCAAATGGGTGGCTGGTGCATATGCGGGTCTCTCGGAGGGGACCTTTACTCTAAAGATGACATTGCGCCACCCCATTCCCTCATACATGTTCCTTGAGGAGTTCAAGAAACAGATCAAGGTTTCATACACTGGGCAGCGATGTACATGCCGCCTGTGTGGAGCCTACGACCACATGGCTGACGAGTGTGGGAAGCAGAGACGGGCACCTGGAAAGCCAGGAGGAGAAGTACCTGTATATGAGCGTGTAGTGATCGATGGGAATGACAAGACGGTGGAGGGCATGGTCGTCAGTGGAGCGAGGTGGTGGAGGTCACGAACGTAGTGTTGGGTAAGGGCACAGAGCTCCTTGAGTCCGATGGCCCTCAGGATTTACAGACGGTGTGTGGGGAGGTGCAGGCGAGCAAAGTTGCAGTGGCTATCGAGATGGCGCTGGTGACGGTGCTGCAGTCCATGTTCCCGCCTTCAGAGGAGGAAGGTCACAACGAGCTGGAGGCTGGTATGGGGGGTGGAGGACTTGGAGAACGGGCGGAAGGAGGTCCCTGTGGGGTCTGGGACTGACTGTGCAGATGCATCATTGGCATGTGAGGTGGAAACCCGGATGGTGGAGGTGGAGGTCCACCGTGAGGCCTCACAGGAAACTGACATGGAAGAGGAGGTCATCTCACAGAAGAGAGCGGTGATGTCAGATTCAGACGATGTACTTACGCCGGCGCAACGACCTGGGAAGAAGGCATGGGTTGACAGGGTTTGCAGTGGCAACCATGGCAAGCAGTATCAGCAGTTGGTTGGGGGGTAGGGGAAGTGCATGGTGAGCATGGCAAAGGTGGTGGCCCAGGTCCTGGTGGGACTGTGAAGAGTGTCGTGGGGTGGCGGGGATGGAAACATTAATCCGGACTCAGGTGTATGACAGTCAATGTCAATGGTCTGTGTGATGGTGCGAAACATGAGTGGTTTCGGGGGGTTTTGTATAAATATAAAGTGGATGTGGTCTTTGTACAAGAACATAACTTTAAGGTTGGCAGTGTGTTGGTGGTGGATGGCTATAAGGCGTTTGTAACGCCATCTGAACATTTAAAAGTGGGTGTGGGGGTCTTGATCCGGGAGGTGAGCCCGTTTGTATTGCATAGGAGTGAAGGAGGGATGAGGGGCGGGTCATGCGTGTGGATGGGTGGTGGATGGATGAGGGTGTCATTTGTATGTGTGTATGCGCCAGCTGAAAGTGATGTGCGAGTGAAGACAGCAGTTGTGCTTGAGGAACTCGTGTATTTCCTGTCTGTGGCAATTGTAGGAGGAGATTGGAACTGTGTAATCCAGAGGGCAGATGTGGCACCTAGGGGGGCGGGTTACTTTTCCACTGTCTTAGGGGAACTTTTTCGGGACATACAATTAAGGGATGCATTTGGAGGAGATTCATGGGAGGTGGAGCATACTTTCGTGAGGCAGGGATATGTGGCGCGATTAGACATGGTGTATCTAACACAGTGGGTGCTTGTTGAGTCTCTCCGTACCGTTGAGGCAGCATACTCGGATCATCAACTAGTTGGAAATTAAACACGAGGGTTCTTGAGGATGAGGAGGGGTTGGAGGGTTTTGCATCCTTATGGGAGTGGCTTAGGGAGGAGGAGAAGGGGGTTGAGGATGTGGTGGGTTGGTGGGATGGAGTGGCAAAGGTACGGATACGTCAGTTTTACGTGGGAGAAGGAAAGCGCATTAATCAATTGAGGTATGGTCTGACCAATTACTTAGAAGATGGGTTAAGGGATGGCAGTTACACGTATCCTTAAGCAGGTATATAAATTCTTATGGGGATCGGGGTGTGATTGGATGTGTTGAGAGGTAGTGACGTTGCCGGTGCATCAGGGTGGGTTGTGTTTACTGGACCTGTGTCGGCAATTAAAATGCGTGTTTATTCAGCGGGAGGTGTTGCGCATTGAGGGTTTTCATGGGGGCAGCTGGGCAGGGTGCATGACTGGCTAAGGAGCTTGTATGGGGGTATGGAGTTGAGGGAGTGTGAGACGGTGTTATGTGCATTGGCGATGGCTCAGAAGCCTGGGAAAATCAGGGTGGGGTTTTGTATAGAATGATCGTAGGTAGGGTAGTGGAGCCAGTGAAGGGGATTTTTCCTATGTATGCATGGGGGCCATATGTCTCAGTTTCAGCAAATTGAGGTTATGTCCCAGGGCTTGCGAGGTAATGTATCACTTCTTGAATGGTATTTTGCTGATGGGAGTGGTACTAAGGGATAGATGGGTCTTGGAGGGGGGATATTGGGGGTAGGAGACAGCGTACCATGTAGTATATTTTTGCGAGGGTTTCTGGGGCATTAGGGAATGGATGAGTAGGGTGGTGGCGAGGGAGGGGGAGGGGGTGTCGGTGCTGCATGCACTTAGTCTTGACGTGGGAAAGTGGAAGGGGCTGTAGCCATGGCACTTGCATATGTAATGGTAGATTTTGTATACATTTCGTGGGGTATGCGGGGGAGGGGGGATTGGGAGGGGAGGAGGCGAGTATTAGCAATGACATTCTATAGAACGTTGTGAAGAAATAGGGACATATACGGGAAATGGTGGGGAGCGGCATTTTCAGAGGGTTATAGAGCTCTCACTGTACGGGACTTACTGGCATTGTGAAAGGGGGAGTGAAGTACAAGGAGGAAGTGAATGATGAAGTCATGGGGTTGCAATGGGCTTGCCACCTGTGGAGTGTGAGGTGTGATCTGTGGTCATACGTGAGCGGAGGTCTTTGTGTGTAGGAGTAGCAACAGCTACTAGGGTGCGTGTGTGGTGTGAGATACACGAGAGTGAATGCTGGTTGGCAGCGTTATGGCAGTGGCCTCAGGGTTTTCATTTGTGTGCAACGTGTTATTTTGAGGCATAGGCTGAGGAGTGCACGATGTTGTCTGTTGTTGCTACCTGCGTGTGCGCTGAAGGTGCGTTAGTGGTATGAATGTGGGGCCACTGGTGTGGGTGTTAGTAACTCAGTGTAGGTTGGCACAACCGTGTTTCCTGAGGTCGTGTGATTGCATCACCAATAGAGGCGTTTTGTCTTGATTGCCTTGTAGCCTAGGCCCTTGTTATGCAGAAAGCGGATTTCCTGGGGCCTAAGGCCTTGTCTAAGGGCAAAGGTAAAAGTTACACGAATCTCATGCAGAAGTAGGCCACCCAGGGCTATACCAGTCAAAACAGAAGCACTAAACCAACATTTATTAAATCAATGGGTTGGTTATTAGAAGGGTTCAGGCAAAATTTCTCGTTAAAAAATATACATTTATTATTATTAACACTATATACACTAGAAAAAACACCCTCATATTTTTCTTAGCCTAAACGCCCAAATAAAGGTACCTAAGGAGCCGGCGGGCTGGAGAGTTAGAACAACATAAAGACATACATGTACCTAGGTGCCCAGCAGATACCGTCCCCTACTCTCCTCCCAAGATCATCTCATCCTATTTCATCAGTCCTCACTCATCCCACAGAGCCCTGACCACATCAGAGCCCAGGTGAAGATACTGGTAAACAATAAGAGCCTATGGCTTGAGTTGCCTAAACAAAATGAGTACAAAATTTAGCTCAGATACACTGTGCCTCGCCAGCATCTCCACTCCATGCCACTTCCCACGTGACTCCCCCCACGCCAAGCTCACCACTGCTATCCCCCACTTGGAAAATAAGTCCCAGCAGGATTTCATTACATTTTCCAGTATAAACTACTTTACAGTACTCACAAAATGCATAGCATATTTCTAAAATTATGGTTGACATTTATCCATAGGTCATACATTATGATTTACAATTATGTTTATAAAATTATGGCACACTTCTCCATACATTTCCATGCAATGCAGACCCCTGCATAACACCCCCACCCCTAGACCACAGGTCTCACTCTGCTAGCAGGATCTACACGGACACCGCTAGTCAAAAGGAGAAGAAAGAAATAAAACCTACAGTTAAGGTCTGAGGGAATGGGACAAACATTACAACAGGAGAACATCCGCCATACAATCATGGACTTTTGTTACTACAAATACTAGACTGCGGACATGTGATTTTCGCCTAATATAAAAGTGATCAAGTTTTATGCTAAACGAGCCCACAGACACGCTCTTATAACAACTATGTTAGGAAAATACACCATCACAACACAGTGCTGACCGGCCAAGTACTGCCCTATGCATTTTACCTAAATACATCATTCCACTGTATACCCTAATGAGTTACCTTTGTACATAAGTAACACTGAAGAATGCCATTCAGTTGCATAACACAAGTGCTCAGTATCATAGATATCATTTCCCTGTATATATCTATATCAGTAAATTGTTCGAACAGATCAAAATAGAAGTGACACCAAAAAAAAAAAAAAAAAAAAAAAAACAGTAACACTTTCCAGGAGTGAAAAGAAAAAGAAGAAAAAATGTACATATTAAATTCTACTTAGAGAGAAACATCACATTATCACCCCCATCTCAGGAATCTTTAGTAAACAAAACTGGTTTCCCATGACACACCTCTACGAGAATCAAGAGAGCACAGGAGAGGAAAAATATCAGGCCCCAAAAACAGGGTGAATAGTCACATAAATTTTGTTGGTGGGACTGTGGCTGTAAAACACTGGAGTCATCACTGAAGACCCTCAAAAGGTGGACCTTCCAGGCCGGCACCTACATGTCATTCCAAGGACCCTGGAGTCACCCCAGTGGTGATCCAAAAAAGGAAAAATTAAAAAGAGTCCTGGAGAAGCAAAACACCTCAGATCATGCGACATGCCTTAAAAAGTTGGGGCATCACCGCCAGCCCCACATTAACCAAAACTTTAGGTCCAACAGCCGTTATACCAACATAAAACAGGTGAGGCATACCAGCCAACACCTAAAAACAAACGTAGCATACCTTACCTAGGCATGGCACCTGATGTGACTACCCACAAAACACACACTAGGGAATTCTAATACCTCCAACTCCAGCTCAACCCACACTTCTCCTTTTGGTGGTCCAAGATTCCATCTACTCGTCTACCGCAAATCACTGCAAAATAAGAACAGATAAGTGATATATGCCCTACATCATGTACATTGTTTATACACGAGACAATGGATCAGCAACCACATTCTCCGTACCCTTCACGTAATGAATCACCAGATAAAGAAGTTGTAAAAACAAGGCCCACCTAGTGAGTCTCTGACTGTGGTTCCTCATTAAAAAAATTTGCATACTCAAAACACAAGAGCCTCCTTTTCTCTTGGGGCATAAATTCTCTGGTGACTAAATTTACTGACAGTAATTGTCCTGCTGCTTTTGTCAACAACGCCATACTAACACCCACAGAACTGGTGTCTACGTGCAGAGAAAATGGCAGTGCAACATTGCAACTAGGCATTTTAGGACCACTAATAGTATTATCACTTTGTAACTAGGCTGCTGTGTAAATCACTTTCACATTACATTGAATGTTATACAAAAAATGAAAGTACCTGTAGAGTACAATTTCAAACATCGAGGTATATTTGGCACCCTGGGTCATGTAAATCAAATAATCCTGCCACATACTTTGCGGCAGTCAGTGAACATGCTGAGTGTGTCTTCTAGTGTAAGACCCCTGAAAGGCAGAGTCCACTGACTCTCGGTAAGTACCGTAAAATTATAAAAAAACTTTACATCTTCCTCCATACACTTCTCTTCCTACAACAAGTTTATGTTTCCCAAAACATGCTGAATATGTTCAGTTACATTTACCTCATGGGGATTCATGCCCCCTTTTCTAACATCAAAGTTCCATGGAGTCTGAGCCAACGCACCAAGCGTTTCCACTTCAATGGTAAAAGGACACTTTTCAAAGTCTTGCATTTTACCTTCCAAAATATTATTCAGTTCACCATAATGATAAAGGTAACCACATGCGTTTTTCTGATCGGATGTGCGGGGTTTATTTTCATCAGAGACCACATCCACCAGCAGATGCCATTCACAATTATTCACAGCGTTCCGAGGAGCTGACTCCAGGTCTCCAGTACCAACACTTCTCTAGCCTCCAGATCATGTAGCACCACCTCATGGTCCCATGTCAACCTGGGCAGACTGGCAGGCTGGGTTCACTAGTTCCGTCCACCTCAAGTTAGCCAAATTGTCTCTGAAACTGAGAAAAAATACCGAGGGGAAGCATCACCATCCTCATCTATCCCATGACTTAATGATTCCAGAGTGCTTCCCCGCACGGCAATTAAAAGGAGTGGAATACCCTCATCCCAGTCCTTCTCGTACTGGGTAAAACAACCGTGCATCGTCCTGAGTGACTGGTAAAACCATTCTACTTTTCAGTGATAGAGATTGGTAAATTTAACCTTAAGTAAGTCTCTCAAAACTATATGCCATTTTATAAAATTTGTCTTCTGCTTGGCTTGTGCAAAACCTAACTGACAAAGATATTTCACCAGAAATCTCAAAACCACACACAAAATTATTAAGAAATGGTATAGACTCTGGTAACCTGTTAGAAAAAGAATTTATTGATAAACACTGGTTATTCAGCTCTCCCTTCTTAACACTTAAATGTCCTTCCTTAGGAATCTGTATAAAATACAGAAAATGACACTTTAAGAGTTCTGCTATGACCACTTGGTCATAGGCCTTCTTAAAGAGAGTCTTCCTCATTTGGTAAACTCTGCAAAATAAATATTTGATAAATTTGGGAACCACGTCCTTCGCAACAGCTGACAACTGAATAGCTTTCAGGAGGTCACAACCTTCCTGGGCCTCACCCAGCTGCTGCAGTCAAGAAATTTTGTCCCACGTCAGCACCAGGCTGTTACTGCTGGCCGCACACAGTCCAACGTACGAACCACAGCCTGTCTGGTCAGGTACCGACTTTAGGTGCCTGTCCAGTGCCTGCTTGAAGACAGCCAGGGGTTTGTTGGTAATCCCCCTGATGTATGCTGGGAGGCAGTTGAACAGTCTTGGGCACCTGACACTTATTGTGTTGTCTCTCAACGTGCTAGTGGCACCCCTGCTTTTCATTGGGGGATGTTACATCTCCTGCCGAGTCTTTTGCTTTTGTAGGGAGTGACTCTCGTGTGCATGTTTGGTACTAATCCCTCGATAATTTTCTACGTGTATATAATAACGTATCTCTCCTGCCTGCATTCTAGGGAGTACAGGTTTAGGAACTTCAAGCGTTCCCAGTAATTGAGGTGGTTTATCGCAGTTATGCGTGCAATGAAGGTTCTCTGCACATTTTCTAGTTCAGCAATTTCACCTGCCTTGAAAGGTGCAGTTAGTGTGCAGCAATATTCCAGCCTAGATAGAACAAGCGACCTGAAAAGTGTCAACATGGGCTTGGCATCCCTGGTTTTGAAGGTTCTCATTATCCATCCTGTCATTTTTCTAGCAGATGCGATTGCTACGGTGTTATGGTCCCTGAAGGTGAGATCCTCTGACATGATCACTCTCAGGTCTTTGATATTAGTTTTTCGCTCTATTGTGTGGTTGGAATTTGTTTTGTACTCCGATGAGATTTTAATTTCCTCATGTTTTCCATATCTGAATAATTGAAATTTCTCATCATTGAACTTCATATTGTTTTCTGCAGCCCATTTAAAGATTTAGTTGATGTCTGCTTGGAGTCTTGCAGTGTCTTCAATGGTGGACACTGTCATGCAGATTTGGGTGTCATTTGCAAAGGAAGACACTGCACTGTGGCTTATATCCCTGTCTATGTCCGATATGAGGATGAGGAACAGGATGGGAGCGAGTACTGTGCCTTGTGGAACAGAGCTTTTCACTGTAGCCTTCTCAGACTTTACTCTGTTGACTACTACTCTTTGTGTTCTACTTGTTAGGAAATTATAGATCCATCTGCCAACTTTTCCTGTTATTCCTTTATCACGCATTTTGTGTGCTATTACACCATGGTCACACTTATCAAAGGCTTTTGCAAAGTCTGTGTATATAACATCTGCATTCTGTTTGTCTTCTAGAGCATCCAGGACCTTGTCGTAGTGGTCCAGTAGTTGGGACAGAGAGGAGCGACCTGCTCTAAACCTGTGTTGCCCTGGGTTGTGTAATTGATAGTTATCTAGATGAGTGGCAATCTTGCTTCTTAGAACCCTTTCAAAGATTTTTATGATATGGGACGTTAGCGCTATTGGTCTGTAGTTCTTTGCTATTGCTTTACTGCCGCTTTTTAAATACATATGATGAACAAAATGTAACGTTTAAACTCCTACCACAAAACCAATAACCTACACACATCTGCCGTAATACAATTCCATGCATATACATAGTTTACCTTCTTATAACATTTAAGCCATATCCTTCATAACATAATATACCAAAAAAATTATACAAAACAAACTTATTTATTTAAATATTCTTACAATTACCAACATTAAATTCCTCAACATATCGCTACACTCCTGCAACTCCCTCCCCCCACCACCTTCGCACATCCTTCATCACCACTCCCACCCTTTTCCCCATCTCCCCCCCCAACCTCAGGGAACTATGCTTTAAATACACGCTTTTTAACCTACTATCTAATGGTGTAAGCCCCAAACCCCCTTGACTCACCGTTTTCATTACCACACCCTTCTGCAACCATGCATGTCCACATCCCCATACATACTGTAAAACCCTCTTTTGTAATCCCCTTACATCTTCCTTCAACAGGGGATATACCACCGCCACTTGCCACAGTTTACTGTATACAAGCACATTCACCACAATGACCCTCTACTGTTGCGTTATGGACCCTGGTCTCCATCCCCCCATCCGACGAACCCCCCACCACCCTTTCAGAATTTACCTTCCTAGCCTCCTGAATATCTACCATGTACACCAACCCACATATTTTTAACTGACTGACAACAGGCCACCCATATCGTGACCCCAACCCACCCCCACCCATGTTCCTACTTCTAACAATTTAGATTTAGTTTCATTCACCCTCATCCCTGTCGCTTTCCCAAATATACGAAGAATCCTACCAATATTCCTCATCCTCTCCTCCCCTCCCACCAAGATAGTTGTGTCATCAACATATCCCACAATACCAGTTGAACTTCTTGTCCTCTCTTCTCCCTCGTCCACACCCTCTGAAATCAAGAGATAAAATGGGTTCTGAAGACAAGCAAACAGTATTTGTGACAATGGGCACCCCTGCCTCAATCCATTGTCCATACTCACTAAATCCCTCACCCTACCATTTATTTGCACCCTTACTGCTGCATCCCGATACAACGTTTCCACCCAACCTATTATCTCCTCCCCAAACCCCTGCCTCCTCATTATCGTCCATAATATTTCCCCTCTCTACGCTATCATATGCCGCTTTCCAATCCAAAGCCAGCTCACCCCCTCCCCTTTGTTCCTCTATAAACTCCCTAATCCTTCCATGTCCTCTATACATGTTACATCCCGGTATCCGATGTTGCCCCTCATCAATTACTTTCCCAAACACCCTCTTTAATCTATTCCCCAATATTTTTGCAAAGATCTTATAATCAGCACACATTAATGACCATGCCCTATAATTCTGTATGTTCCCCTGTGTATCCCCCTTTGGTACTAATACCACTACCCTCGTGCACTGCGTCTTCCCCAGCTTCCCTAGAGCTTTCATTAAATTAAATAGTATCACCAAAAATTCTTTCAACATCATCCAATTCATAACATAAAAATCATTTGGTAGTCCGTCCATACCCGGCGCCTTTCCTTTACTCATACCATGCACTGCCTGCCACACCTCCTCTTCACTAATAATCCCCTTCAACGCCTCCCTATCCTCCTTTCCCAACACTTTCAGTATCCCCTCCTCCAGTATCTGTCCCTCCCTCACCCTTCTTATCCCTTCTCTCATGTATCAACTAAACCACTTATCTACATAACTACTCATTCCCTTGATCGTTTCTAACTTCTGCCTTTCAACAAACCCTTCCATACCTTCATGCACCTCTAAACTCATAATATTCATTGCCCTTTGCAGTTTCCTAAACCTTCTCAGGACATATGCCGAAGGCCTGTCTCCCCATAGCACGTCTTTAATTCCCCCACGTACCCTCACACCATCAAACCTATCATTATGCAGATCCCTCAACCTACTCTATGTCTTCCACTGGATATGGCATGCCCCCTCATAACAATCCTTTAACTGTCCCTCCAAATATTCTGAAACCCAAACCTCCACTGATTCTCTTCTCTACCCCTTTCCTTATAATATTTCCTAATACTCGGCTTCATATTTTCTTCCCACCACTGTATGATATTTCCTACTTTTCTTCCTTTCCCTCATAAATCCATCCACCACTCCGCAAATCTATCCTTCCTCTCCTCTCCCAATAATAAACGTAAATTAAATTTCCAATAACTCCCGTATCATCTCGTAAGTCCCCCCCATCCGACATCAACCAAAACTCCTCTATGATCCGATAATCCCACATCCAAAGTCTGTACCTTTTCCACCTTTACCCCAGTTTTAACATATATATGATCTAATCATGCCACATACCCACTTCGCACAAAAGTATGTTCCGCATTCCACCCGTCCCCTCTCACCACATCCACTACACCCGCCCTCCCCAAAGCATCCCTCAAAACATCTAAAACACTCTCTGCTCCTCTCAGTTCTACATCCTTCCTTCTAATGACACAATTCCAGTCCCCACCTATGATGGTAATATCCGGCAACCCCCTCATATGATACAATAACACATCCTTTACAAAGTTTTCCTTAATCCTTCTATTACTATCTGCTGGCATATATACCCCCATAAAACATACCCTAACCCCACACAACTCCCCATCAACCCTTACCACCTGCCCTTTCCCCCCATCCTCCCATACTAACAACTTAAACGGGCTGGTCTCGATAATTATTGCGACCCCAGAATGGGCCACAATGTATATACATGTTTATATGATTTATGATGTATATTTCTCAATTTCTTATAATTTTATATTGCTGATATTTTCGATAATAGCTAAATCGTTAATATCTTGCTTTATATTATTATTATTTGACTTTGCTATTTTATTAGGTAGGATGTAACATTACATATTGTGCTCAAGAGTGTTGTATCTGCCCTGGAGTTGGCAAACTACCGCTTACGACACTTCGCTTGTTATACTGCCGGCTTCCAGTGGCTGGGCAGTCAGTCGGTGACATCCCACCTGAGCTGGAGACTACTACCCCTTACTCCACCTCTCTTGCCTGCTGACCCTCGTTGAGACCACACCTCTCTCTTGTCTCTGCTTGTTTTATCGTCATTTAGACTCTGTTTGGTAGAGTATGTATTCGGTGGTGAGACGAAAAAAACTTCTCTGGACTCTGTGTAACTCTGTTCACAGAGAATAGCCTAGACTAAATGATTTTCGGCGTTTTACTGGGTTGTGTGTCACATTGACACTCTGAGATAACTCAGGTCTCTAGCTATAGCTCTTGACCTAATTTGTTGAGGCATCTGTGCACCGTCACAGTCGGGGATTTTTATGCTGAACCTAGATTCAGTAATAAGGGAGTTTTGTGACTATTTTGGAGGATCTGTTGATGATCCCCAGTTAGTGTCGATTTTCTATCTCCTTGTTCCTGACGCTGTGTTGCTGTTGTTTGTTATATTGCTGTTCTGCCAATTGGTCATTTTACTGTTCAATCAAGCTGTTCTGATTGTCAGTTCGTTAGAGAAGCTAGCTTATGAGAAGACGTTCAGTCGCTCACAGGTTGAGTCGAGTCTTAAAGAGTTACCTGGAGCACACACATACACTTATTTGTATATATCTGAATATTATTGTTAATTGCTAACTTTGCACCAGATGGTACATAAGGACCAGATATATGTGCCTTCAGCACAATCATATTGTTTATGAGAGAAGTGTAGGAGCTAACCTCCTAAGTAATATTTTCAGTATATTTATATTTGATTTGCTTTACTTTGCTACCCTAGATTTTCTAACTTTGATAATAAACATTTTAAATATATTTCTTGGGTTAGTATCCTCTCAGTTGGGATCCAATGCTGATATTGATAATATGTCAGATAACTGGACCAGGATACTGACTTTGTTGCAAAAGCCCAGTAACAGGCTGGATGCTAGAAGGGCTATCCTTTCTAGTGTTCACTGGAGATGTCTATTTCTAATAGATATCGCATCATTTTGTAACAATAATCATTACCACCACTCCACCCTTAAGTCTCCCTGAGTCCCCTGCAAACACTATATCCATTCATCATCCATTCACTACCATACCTATAATTATGCTCTTGCATAATTACAACCTCCGAATCTTATCTTCTCAGTGTCGCCTCAACCCATTGCCTTTTAACCTCAGCCCTAAGGCCATTTACATTAATACTCAAACACTTAAAAATGGTAATGGGGGATTTCCTTTTGATCTCTGAGTCTTCAGTTCAGCACTTTTCTGTGATCCAGGTTTTTCCCAATTTCCCTGCACTACTACCACTTTTCCCATACCCGTTCCCTTCACCACC
Source organism: Cherax destructor (assembly GCA_009830355.1). Classification (NCBI taxonomy): domain Eukaryota; kingdom Metazoa; phylum Arthropoda; class Malacostraca; order Decapoda; family Parastacidae; genus Cherax; species Cherax destructor. The sequence continues at coordinate 26,683 of WNWK01009427.1, read as the reverse complement.
CCTTGACTCCTACGTGCCACTTCTACCCATGCTTTTTAGAATGTTATCTGTGCCGGCGTTAGGACTTCATCACTGTCCGATGCCCCCACTGATCGCTTTCTTGATTCCCCTGCTACGTCAATAATTTCAGTGGCCTCCTCTCTGTGAACGTCTACCTCCACTTCATACACCGGCAATTTGATAATGGCAGAACTTTTGCCCTCAACACCCCCAACTTTCCCTCCTTTCTTGTCCCCCACATTCTCCCCAATGCCCTGTGGGGTCTCCCCTGTAGGACTATCTAACAGATCCCTTAACACCTCCTGTATGGGCTCAGCCATTATCTCACTCAACACCCCTTTATCTGCAATTTCCACAGATCCCAATATCTCCATCACTTGTGATACATCCGTCATAGTCAAACACGTTTCCTGGGTGACGTTAACTATATCACTCCACTTGCTCTTTAGGTCCACACTTTGTTCCGTAAGCACCTGTCTTACCCCACCTTCCCTCTCCCTTCCGTCTCCCTGCCTTGGAGACTGTGGTTCATTTCTTTTGTGACACTGTGCTGCCACATGCTCGTAAGAGCCACACAGCCTACATGTACATCTCTGTCCTGCATAAGCAACGTACACTTGCATGCAAAATTCTTCCATCACCACGTAAGAAGAAAAGGTCTCTGTAGCGTCATCTTCAGGGTAAACGTACCCTCAGGTAATCCAGCGCATATACCCTCCATCCACCTCCCAATCGTTGCCATATGGATCACTCCATATTCAGCGAAGGCTTTCCGTATATCCATCTCATCCTCTTCAAATGGCACATTCCGTATCTTGATCCAAGTATAATACAGTTGACCCTTGGAAATCGAACACTCCCAACTCGCCCTTTTATGTAAGTTTATTATTGTAAGTGCTTTTATAGGTGTATTTTTGGGGGTCTGAAATGGACTAATCTAATTTACATCATTCCTTATGGGAATAAATTCGTTTGGTAACAGCACTTGAACAGCATTCTGGAATGAAGAATGTTCGATTTCCAGGGGTCTACTGTATTTAGAAATGTCCTTCATCCGTACCTCCAAACCCGGATTTACTGTCATGCATTCATCTTGGTACTTGTCCACCATTTTCTTGTAGACTCCAGTTATTGCAAACTTTACAAAGATCCTCGTTGCTCTGTTCAATGCTATACCATATAAGTCTTCATTACTGATCCCGTATGTATCTCAAAGAATGGCCAGCAACATAACCGCAACATTGGTGTTATATACCGTTCCCTTAACCACCTCAACACACACTGTGTTTACACGACATCTGTTGCTCTGCGCCATTTTGAAGAAAACTTCCACTGCCACTAGCTGTCACCAGAGGGCAGACGCAGCACAACCTCTCAGCTCAAGAATTGAGAGGTGAATGATTGGACAAAATGCTCTGCATATAAAGAAGCTTTTGGCATGTACACCCAATTGTCATAGTTCTTTGTACAAACAAGTATCATGCTAAAATAAAATTATTATTATTATTATTATTATTATTATTATTATTATTATTATTATTATTATTATTATTATGATATGGGTATGAAGCATGGGTGGTGAATGTTGCAACAAGGAGAAGGGTGGAGGCAGTAGAGATGTCACATCTGAGGGCAATGTGTGGTGTGAATATAATGTAGAGAATCTGTAGTTTGGAAATTAGGAGGAGGTGCAGCATTACTAAAAGTATTATCCAGAGGGCTGAGGAGGGGTTGTTGAGGTGGTTCGGACACTTAGAGAGGATGGAACAAAATAGAATGACTTAGAGAGTGTAGGGGAAGGAGTCAGTCTAGGAAAGGTTGGAGGAAGGGGGTAATAGAGGTTTTGTGTGCTAGGGGCTTGGGCTTCCACAAGGCATGCATGAGCATGTTAAATAAGAGCGAGTGGAAACAAATGGTTTTTATGATTGGACTTGTTGTTGGAGTGTGAACAAGATAACATTTATGAAGGGATTCGGGGAAACCAGCAGGCCGGACTTGAGTCCTGGAGATGGGAAGTACTGTGAAGGAAAAATACATTAGATAAGAGTGGTGGAAGTATGAATGAATAGTGGTAGTAGTCTGTTGGGCAGTATGCTTGTTCTGTTAGGTGGGTGCATCGTTCTTGCTCCCCCCCCCTTCTCCACCCGGTGGGAGGCGACTAGTGTCTCCGACCGGTTGTCAGTCACTTGACTTTTGGCTCCCATCAAATCTGTATGTGTTTGGGTTAATTTGGTTTCAACAAGAGCTTCACTCTTGTTTAGGTTTTTATGTTGCACATTCTTCCTGTCATGATTTGAACTTATGTAGTATAATGTCATCATTTAAATCATCACCATTTCTTTTAAAGGTCGTATGCCTATCATGTGAGTGATTTGTTGATTGGTGTGTAATTTTTTATTTTCTTTATTTTAGCCTTGATTGTCTGCTTGGGTCATCTGACACAGGCGAGATAAAAAGGGCAGCATAGATCTTTAAAAGATCAATTGATCACTCTGGCATCTGTACCTACACTGGTGTCCCCTTCAACTCGTAGCTGACACACAATCAGCTACACACCATTCCAATAGCTGTCCTCCAGTTATAACCCCACCAGCGTTATATGGTGGGTCTGTACTGGCGACTCAACTGCTTCACAAGTGTTGCGGTAGTCAGAGGATCACATTACCTGTGTTCGTCAGAATTTATATTTGTGTTGGGGTCACTGTCTACTCAGTGTGTCAAGTCACGTACACCTGTGGGCCCCCCCCCCCCATCGTCATCAACAAACCAGGATTCAGAGCTACGTGCCTTGAACATCGGCACGACACTATTCAGAGCTACGTGCCCTGAACATCGGCACGGCACTATTCTCCACTATGTATTGTGTACATATTAGCTTTGAGTCACTAATTATTTATATATTTCATTCTTTATTTCTTTGCTTCAAGTAGGATTAATTTCATGTTAAGAGTTTTATATTATTTACTAGTTTTACATATTATTAATAAAATTGTTTATCTTATTATGTTATCATTAATTTTTCTATCTTTTCAATTCCATAAAGAGGAACCAGCCTTATCAAATACTCTTTGAGGGTCTGATAGAGCTGCAGAACCTTCACAAGTACAGTGCCGGCACTCTGAAGGTGGGGTGTTAATGTTGCAGTTTTATAACTGTAGAGTAGGTGAGCCTCTGGCAAGACAGTGATGGAGTGAATTATGATTAAAGTTTTTCTTCTTTTTCAGGTCACCCCGCCTAAGTGGGAAACGGCTTACGTGTTAATAAAAAATATAATTGTAATAATAATATAATAATTGTAATAATAATAAAATAATTGTAATAATAATTAAATAATTGTAATAATAATAAGAAATAATAATAATGATAATTGACTTACGAAATCGTACTGAGACGAAGGTGATGGAAGGTGATGATGGTACTGGCGGCTGCGTCAGGAGCGACTGCTGGCTCTCCCGTGCTGGAAACAGATGTCAGAGCGAGTTCCTGGTTTTACACAGCCTTGATCAGGTATCCCCGGAAAACGGGAAACCTATAGTGGTTTAGTTTTGCTTTATCTTCTTCCTTGAAGCTTCTCCAATGTTTCTGTGCAAGAACTGCGTGGGGCCAAACTTACCAATTTTATTCATGCAAATAGCTGTGGGGTTTCCCTGCCATGACTTGACAACACTTTTCTCTGACATGCTTAAAATTTTCAATACGTGTATCGTACAAGAAGAAAGACACGGTTACTGGAGCGTATAAGTGACAATTTTTCAGTTTTATTGTAAAAATTATGTCTTTCCCACGTGATATGTTGAAGGCAGGAACGACGTCACAGTCAGTCACATCATGAATCTAATTTATAGGGACATTTATCACAAATTTAGATATCATGGGTGTAAATTTGTCAACTTATTCACATAGTAATAAAAGTGGGGGAAAAAAAAATGTATGATAACTGAAGAGTGCCTATTCTGATCTGCTTAAAACTTTCAGCGCTTGTGTATTCTGCTCAAGGGAAGCTGGTATGTGCAAGTCGTAATTTGCCTATTTTATTCAAGAAATTGTGAAAATTGGGAATGCGGTAACTTGGGAATGTCTTTTGTGATCGAATTTAAGCCTTTAACAATAACGTATCTTAGAGTACAAATTAAATTACTGCTGGATAGTGATTGTGTGTATCAGGTCTTGAGGTTTATTGTACACAAATCAATTTTACAGGCTAAGAGCTGTTATCCAACTTCAGCTCATTACAAAATCTAGCCTAGAATACGACCCACAACAATCGACTAATACCCAGGTACCTACTTACTGCTAGGTGAACAATGACAGCAGGTGTAAGGTGACTAACACCCAGGTACCTACTTACTGCTAGGTGAACAATGACAGCAGGTGTAAGGTGACTAACACCCAGGTACCTACTTACTGCTAGGTGAACAATGACAGCAGGTGTAAGGTGACTAACACCCAGGTACCTACTTACTGCTAGGTGAACAATGCCAGCAGGTGTAAGGTGACTAACACCCAGGTACCTACTTACTGCTAGGTGAACAGTGACAGCAGGTGTAAGGAAACATTTTTCCACCCGTGCCGGGAATCGAACCACGGACACTATGTGAGCTGAGGTTGGATAACAGCTCTTAGCCTGTAAAATTGATTTGTGTGCATTAAATCTCCGGTCTTGATATACACACAATCAGGGGACACCTTGTAGCTCCGGCAGCTATGTTACTACCGGTGCTACCATGTTACTACCGGTGCTACCATGTTACTACCGGTGCTACCATGTTACTACCGGTGCTACCATGTTACTACCGGTGCTACCATGTTACTACCGGTGCTACCATGTTACTACCGGTGCTACCATGTTACTACCGGTGCTACCATGTTACTACCAGTGCTACCATGTTACTACCGGTGCTACCATGTTACTACCAGTGCTACCATGTTACTACCGGTGCTACCATGTTACTACCGGTGCTACCATGTTACTACCGGTGCTACCATGTTACTACCGGTGCTACCATGTTACTACCGGTGCTACCATGTTACTACCGGTGCTACCATGTTACTACCGGTGCTACCATGTTACTACCGGTGCTACCATGTTACTACCGGTGCTACCATGTTACTACCGGTGCTACCATGTTACTACCGGTGCTACCATGTTACTACCGGGCTGCTACCATGTTACTACCGGTGCTACCATGTTACTACCGGTGCTACCATGTTACTACCGGTGCTACCATGTTACTACCGGTGCTACCATGTTACTACCGGTGCTACCATGTTACTACCGGTGCTACCATGTTACTACCGGTGCTACCATGTTACTACCGGTGCTACCATGTTACTACCGGTGCTACCATGTTACTACCGGTGCTACCATGTTACTACCGGTGCTACCATGTTACTACCGGTGCTACCATGTTACTACCGGTGCTACCATGTTACTACCGGTGCTACCATGTTACTACCAGTGCTACCATGTTACTACCGGTGCTACCATGTTACTACCGGTGCTACCATGTTACTACCGGTGCTACCATGTTACTACCGGTGCTACCATGTTACTACCGGTGCTACCATGTTACTACCGGTGCTACCATGTTACTACCGGTGCTACCATGTTACTACCGGTGCTACCATGTTACTACCGGTGCTACCATGTTACTACCGTGCTACCATGTTACTACCGGTGCTACCATGTTACTACCGGTGCTACCATGTTACTACCGGTGCTACCATGTTACTACCGGTGCTACCATGTTACTACCGGTGCTACCATGTTACTACCGGTGCTACCATGTTACTACCGGTGCTACCATGTTACTACCGGTGCTACCATGTTACTACCGGTGCTACCATGTTACTACCGGTGCTACCATGTTACTACCGGTGCTACCATGTTACTACCGGTGCTACCATGTTACTACCAGTGCTACCATGTTACTACCGGTGCTACCATGTTACTACCGGTGCTACCATGTTACTACCGGTGCAGTAAACAAAACGTAGATACATGCGGCGGTGTACTGTGTGTATTCTGTTAGTGCATAAATACTTTCATTGTTAAACAAGGTTGAGTTCCAGCTCCTGCCCTCTTCAGGGTAATGATAGACAGGTCTTGAGTGAGCTGAGGTAAACTTGCAGGTGTTGTGGAAGGTGTTGATCCAGACTCCTGGACGGTCTTCATCTCTGGGGAGGTCTGACCTGTTCTCTCCGAGTCATTTTTAGAATTACCTTCATTAGAAGCAAATGTCGCGCACTGTGCTTTTCCTTTTGAGTGAGTTGTGGTTATCACATATGTATCGTACACCACCTGTAGCACATCCAGCTTTCTTTTGTTTTAATGGCAGGGTGATTGGGAAACGCGATTTACTCAAGAGGTGGCAATGGAAGCAGACTTCATACACAGCTTTAAGAAGAGGAATGATGGAGCTAGGAACCCACAAATAAGTAACCTTTCGTTAACAGTTATGAACTGGAACCAGGAACTAAGACTTAACTAAGTTCCTCTTTCCTTCAGCAACTACCAGGCGAGTACAAGGTGACTCTACCTCCTCCCCCCCAATAATAACATACACACACACGAGAGAGAGAGAGAGAGAGAGAGAGAGAGAGAGAGAGAGAACAACCCAACAAGTTGGTAGACAGCAACCACCCAGGGAGGTACTACCGTCCTACCAAATGAGTGTGAAACACAAACCTATAAATGCTTTGCATGATGGTAGGATTGCTTGTGTCTTTTTTCTGTCTCATAAACATGCAAGGTTGCAGGTATGTCTTGCTACTTCTACTTACACTTAGGTCACACTACACATTCATGTACAAGCATATATATACTAACCCCTCTGGGTTAGTATATATATGCATCATATATATATGCTTCCTAGTTCTTGTTCTTGTTTATTTCTGCTTATCTCTATGGTGAAGTGGAACAGAATTCTTCCTCCGTAAGCCATGCGTAGGAGGAAGAATTCTGTCGTAGGAGGCGACTAAAATGCCGGGAGCAATGGGCTAGTAACCTCTTCTCCTGTATAAACTACTGAAACAAGGAAAAGAAAAACTTTATAAAATTGGGATGTTTGTGCGGATAAGAAAGAAATGATTGCTAATGTTATGAATGAAAAGAAGTTGGATGTCCTGGCTCTAAGCGAAACAAAGCTGAAGGGGGTAGGCGAGTTTCAGTGGGGAGAAATAAATGGGATTAAGTCAGGAGTACCTGAGAGAGTTAGAGCTAAGGAAGGGGTAGCAATAATGTTGAAGGATCAGTTATGGAGAGAGAAGAGAGAATATAAATGTATAAATGCAAGGATTATTTGAATGAAAATAGGGGTCGAAGAATTGAGACACTTATGCAACGTATGGGAATCTTTATTTAAGAAAATTTTCGCCACACAGTGGCTTCATCAGTTCAATACAAAGCAGGAAGGTATAAGGAGAGGAGGAGTTGAGGTAATCAGTCCCTCAGCCTGGAATCGATGTGTTCAGTTCATCAATCTTGTAGGAAGAACAGCATAGGGCCGTAGAAGTGGCTTATATACTGCAGTCAGGTGAGTCGAAGCAGCAGGAGGCGGGAGCACAGTGGAACCATCCACAAGTGTAAGTAAGTCTTCGTCCAAAGGTTGGACAAGTGTTGTGGCGAAACGTTTCTTCAATAAAGGTTCCCATATGTTGCATAAGTGTCTCAGTTCTTCAATTTGTCGGTTTTCAAAACCATTTATCACAAAATAAGGGTCGGATGTGAAAAGTGGGTCATAATAAGTGTGCATGCACCTGGAGAAGAGAGGAGTGTAGAGTAGAGAGAGAGATTTTGGGAGATGTTAAGCGAGTGTGTAGGAGCGTTTGAGCCAAGTGAGAGTATTTGTGGTAGGGAACCTAAATGCTAAAGTAGGAGAAACGTTTAGAGAGGGTGTGGTAGGTACGTTTGGGGTGCTAGGTGTAAATGATAATGAGGAATATTTGATTGAACTTTGTTTAGAAAGGGGTTTGGTTATAGGTAATACATATTTTAAGAAAAACAGGATAAATAAGTATACACGATATGATGTAGGGCGTAATGACAGTAGTTTGTTGGACTACGTATTGGTAGATAAAAGACTGTTGGGTAGACTTCAGAATGTGCATATTTATAGAGGGGCCACAGATGTATCAGATCACTTTTCAGTTGTAGCTACAGTGAGAGTAAAAGGTAGATGGGGTACAAGGAAAATGGAAGCAGAAAGTAAGAGAGAGGTGAAGGTTTATAAACTAAAGGAGGAGGCAGTTAGGGTAAGATATAAACAACTGTTAGAGGACAGATGGGCTAGTGTGAGTATAGGCAATGGGGTAGAAGATGTAAGGGGCAAGTTTAAGAATAAAGTGTTAGAGTGTTCAGCAGAAGTTTGTGGTTACAGGAAAGTGGGTGCGGGAGGGAAGAAGACCGATTGATGGAATGATGTAAAGAGAGTAGTAAGGAAGAAAAGTTAGCATATGAGAGGTTTTTACAAAGTAGTAGTGATGCAAGGAGGGGGAGTATATGGAGAGAAAAAGAAAGGTTAAAAGAGCGGTGAAGCAATGTAAAAAGAGATGATCTCAACAAATTTTGTTGAAAATAAGAAAAAGTTTTGGAGTGAGATTAATAAGTTGAGAAAGCCTAGGAAACGAATGGATTTGTTAATTAAAAATAAGAGAGGAGAGTTATTAAATGGAGAGTTAGAGGTATCGGAAAGATGGAGAGAATATTTTGAGGATTTGATAAATGTTGATGAAGATAGGGAAGGTGTGATTTCGTGTATAGGGCAAGGAGGAATAACATCTCATAGGAGTGAAGAACCAGTTGTGAGTGTGGGGGAAGCTCGTGAGGCAGTGGGTAGAATGAAAGGTGGTAAAACAGCTGGGATTGATGGGAAAAGATAGAAATGTTAAAAGCAGGTGGGGATATAATTTTGGAGTGGTTAGTGTTTTTATTTAATAAATGTATGGAAGAGGGTTAAGTACCTAGGGATTGGCAGAGAACATGCATAGTTCCTTTGTATAAAGGTAAAGGGGACAAAATAGAGTGTAAAAATTATAGGGGAATAAGTTTGTTGAGTATATCTGGTAAAGTGAGTGGTAGAGTTATCGTTGAAAGAAATATGAGTAAGACGGAGAGCAGGATAGCAGATGAACAAAGAAGCTTTAGAAAGGGTAAAGGGTGTGTAGACCAAGTGTTTGCAGTGAAACATATATGTAAACAGTATTTAGTAAAGGGTAAAGAGGTTTTTGTGGCATTTATGAATCTGGAAAAGGCGTATGATAGGGTGGATAGGGGGGCGACGTAGCAGATGTATGGAATAGGAGGTAGGTTATAGAAAGCAGTGAAGAGTCTTTACGAGGATAGTGAGGCTCAGATTAAAGTATGTAGAAGAGAGAGAGATTATTTCCCAGTAAAATTAGGCCTTAGATAGGGATGTTTGATGTCACCATGGTTGTTCAATATATTTATAGATGGGGTTGTAAGATAAGTGAATGCTCGGGTGTTGGCAAGAGGTGTGGGGTTAAAAGATAAAGAATCTAACACAAAGTGGGAGTTGTCACAGTTGCTCTTTGCTGATGACACTGAGCTTTTGGGAGATTCTGAAGAGAAGTTGCATAGGTTGGTTGATGAGTTTGGTAGAGTATGTAAAAGAAGGAAATTAAAACTGAATGTAGGAAAGCGTAATGTAGTGAGGATAACAGAAAAAATAGGTAACAGAAGATTGGATATCAGATTGGAGGGAGAGAGTATGGAGGAGGTGAATGTGTTCAGATATTTGGGAGTGGACGTGTCAGCAGAATCATAGAGTTGACGAGGGAAAAAAGGTGAGTGGTGCACTGAGGAGTCTGTGGAGACAAAGAACTTTATCCATGAAAGCAAATTGGGGAATGTATGAGAGTATAGTTATACCAATGCTCTTATATGGGCGTGAAGCATGGGTGATGAATGTTGCAACAAGGAGAAGGCTGGAGGCAGTGGGGATGTCATGTCTGAGGGCAATTTGTGGTGTGAATATAATGCTATAATGCAGAGAATCCGTAGTTTGGAGATTAGGAGGAGGTGCGGGATTATCAAATCCTGAGGGCTGATAAGGGGATGTTGAGATGGTTTGAACATGTAGAGAGGATGGAAGGAAACAAACTGAGTTCGAGAGTGTATAAATCTGTAGTGGAGGGAAGGCGGGGGAAGGGTCGGCCTAGGAAAGGTTGGAGGGAGGGGGTAAAGGAGGTTTTGTGTGCGAGGGGCTTTGACTTCCAGCAAGCATGCGTGAGCGTGTTAGATAGGAGCAAATGGAGACAAATCGTTTTTAGGACTTGACGTGCTGTTGGAGTGTGAGCAAAGTAACATTTATGAAGGGATTCAGGGAAACCGGCAGGCCGGACTTGAGTCCTTGGAGATGGGAAGTACAGTGTCTGCACTCTGAAGGAGGGGTGTTAATGTTGCAGTTTTATAACTGTAGTGTAAGAGCACCTCTGGCAAGACAGTGATGGAGTGAATGATGATGAAAGTTTTTCTTTTTCGGGCCACCTTGCCTTGGTGGGAGGCGGCCGATGTGTTAATAATAAAAATAAAAAATATTAGTCCTCTGTGACTTTAAGTGTTTTGTGGACTACCCAAGGATACTGCAGGGGTCGTTAATGTGTCAGGGTGAGTGAACAATCCCTGAAGTGATTTACAAGTTGCCCTGTGTCAGATAAGGGTGGGGAGAGCCACAATTTTATAAGTGTTTTAGAAACTGAGACGGCAGGCCTAGTGTGGTGTTGACACTTGTGTCACCCAAGAATGAAAAATTGAACTGTGTGACCAGTGAAAGAAGCGAAGTAAATAGGAATAAATTAATTACAGTGAAGAAACAGAGATGGAGGTACTACCCCAGGACATCACAACGAGTTGGATAATCTACCGGGTGTTGCAAGTACTCACCTACGTGTGGTTTTGGGGAGTCAGGTGTGAGTTCCAGGTACCACCAACTGCTTAGTGAAGGGTCACTCTCTTATTGCGATAAGGAATAGGCTAATAAGTACTCAGTAACAGGACGGGCAGACAAGTGTCTATTAGACTAGAGAATATTAAGCACAGAAGATAGAAGGTAGTAGGTGGTTATTGGGTCAGCATCAGGTCAAGGAGAACACAGCACCACGAGTAGCACGCGAATTCACGCACACACACTCACCCTAACACACCCAAACACACTCCCACCCACTACTTTTCACACACTCAAATAAACCCACACACACATATTCCCACAAACACAGACCCACACACACACACACACACATTTCCCCCTCACTTGCCCCCTCACTCTTCCCCCTTTCTCTTTCCCCCTCTCTCCCTCCCACGTTCACCCCCTCTCTCCCTCCCACGTTCCCCCTCTCTCCCTCCCACGTTCCCCCCTCTCTCCCTCCCTCGTTCCCCCTCTCTCCCTCCCACGTTCCCCCTCTCTCCCTCCTACATTCCCCCCTCTCTCCCTCCCACGTTCTCCCCTCTCTCCCTCCCACGTTCCCCCCTCTCTCCCTCCCCATCTCCCTCTTGCCAGCTCTCTCCCTCTCCCTCCCTCTCTCTCTCTCTCTCCTTCTCTCTACCCATTTGCCTCTTCTCTCTTCCTCCCCCTCTCTCTCCTCCCCATCTCTCTCCCCTTTTTCCCACTGTCTCCCCTTCTGAGGCACACTTACATCAAATAACTACTGCAACATACGGCCGCCTGGCAAACTTGAGAATAACGTTTCGTTATCTAAGTAAGGAGTCATTCGCGACACTGTACACCGTGTACGTCAGTCCCATACTGGAGTATGCAGCACCAGCATGGAACCCACACTCAATCTGACAACACTGAAAGACAGGAGGGATAGAGGGGACATGATAATAACATATAAAATACTGAGACGAATTGACAAGGTGGTTAGGGACAGAAAGTTTCAGAGGTGTGACATAGCAACAAGGGGTCACAGTTAAAGATGATTACTCAAATAAGCCACAGGGATGTTAGGAAGTATTTCTTCAGCCATAGAGTTATCAGGAAGTGGAACAATCTGAAGTGATGTAGTGGAGGCAGGATTCATACATAGCTTTAAGAAGAGGTATGATAAGGCTCACGGAGCAGGGAGAGAGTGGATCTAGTAGCGACCAGTGAAGAGGTGGGGCCAGTAGCTATGAATCAACCCCTGCATCCACAATTAGGTGAGTACACACACACACACACGCACACACACAAAAAAAAACACACACACACACACACACACACACTCACACTTACACACACACACACACACTCACACTTACACACACACACACTCACACTCACACTTACACTCACACACACACACACACACACACACACTCACACTTACACTCACACACACACATAGTTTTAAGACGAGGTATGATAAAGCTCATGGAGCAGGGAGAGCAGAGACCCAGTTGCGGACAGCGAACAGCGAAGAGGCGGGGCCAGGAGCTGAGTATCGACCCCTGCAACCACAATTAGGTGAGTACAATTAGGTGAGTACACACACACACACACTCACACTCACACTTACACTCACACACACACACACACACACACACACACACACACTCACACACACACACACACACACACACACACACACACACACACACACACACACTCACACACACACACTTACACACACACACACACACACACACACACACACTCACACACACACACACACACACACTCACACACACACACACACACACACACACTCACACACACACACACACACACTCACACTTACACTTATACACACACACACACACACACACACACACACGCAAGAGCAGTATTGAAACCTGATCCTAAACTAGAAAATCCAGCACCCCAACAAGATTCCCTTATGCCAAAATGGCCTCAAGCGATATTAATAAATTATCGTGTTGATGGTGTGTCACCGTCACATCTCTTTGACGCCACAAACCCATGAGAAAAAAATGCAAATGACCTTATTTTCAACTCTCATTTTGCACTTGTGAATAAAAAATGACAGATTCACTCCCTTTGTGAGAGGAATTTGGTAATTCTGCCATGAGCTCTGCACGAGTGAACTGCTAATTACTGTGAAAAAATGAAAGGAAAATATACAGCATTGTATTTTGGATTACTCTTTTGCTCAGTACCGGTATATGTGTAGGGTGATGTGTGTGTGTGTGTGTGTGTACTCACCTAATTGTGGTTGTAGGGGTCGAGACTCAGCCTCTTCACTGATCGCTACTGGGTCCCCTCTCTCCCTGCTCCATGAGCTTTATCATACCTCGTCTTAAAGATATGTATGGTTCCTGCCTCCACTACATCACTTGCTAGATTATTCCACTTCCTGACTACTCTATGGCTGAAGAAATACTTCCTAACATCCCTTTGACTCATCTGAGTCTTCAAATTCCAATTGTGACCCCTTGTTTCTGTGTCCCCTCTCTGGAACATCCTGTCTCTATCTACCTTGTTTATTCCACGCAGTATTTTGTATGTCGTAATCATGTCTCCCCTAACCCTCCTGTTTTCCAGTGTTGTCAGGCCGATTTCCCTTAACCTTTCTTCGTAGGACATTCCCCTTAGCTCTGGAACTGTGTGTGTGTGTATGTGTGTGTGTGTGTATGTACTCACCTATTTGTACTCACCTATTTGTGGTTGCAGGGGTCTAGTCATAGCTCTTGGCCCCGCCTCTTCACTGATTGCTACTAGGTCCTCTCTTTCCCTGCTCATGAGCTTTATCAAACCTCGTCTTAAAACTATGTTTGGTTTCTGCCTCCACTACGTCACTTGTCAGACTATTCCGCTTCCTGACAACTCTATGACTAAAGAAATACTTCTAACATCCCTTTGACTCATCTGAGTTTTCAACTTCCAATTGTGGCCCCTTGTTTCTGTGTCCCATCTCTGGAACATACGAACATTAGAAAGAAGGAACACTGCAACAGGCCTCCTGGCCTATGTGAGGCACGTTCAGTTCTCCTACCGGCTTAAGCCAATGCCCTAACCTAGTCAGGTCAGGTCACATTGACTTAAGGAAGGAGCACGGCATCTGACCTAGTAGCACAAGCTAGTCAGGTCCAACTCACAAGCACCCACACCCCACCCATTCATATATTTATCTAACCTATTTTTAAAACTACACAACGTGTTAGCTTCTATGACGGTACTCGGGATTTTGTTCCACTCATCCACAACTCTATTACCAAACCAGTGCTTTCCTATATCCTTCCTGAATCTCAATTTTTCCAACTTAAAGCCATTGCTGCGAGTCCTGTCTTGGCTAGATATTTTAAGCATGGTATTTACATCCCCTTTATTCCTGTTTTTCATTTATACACCTCAATCATATCCCCCTTAATTCTACGCCTTTCTAGAGAGTGCAGATTCAGGGCCCTCAGTCTGTCCTCATAGGGAAGATTTCTGATACATGGGATCAACTTTGTCATCCTCCTCTGTACGTTTTCCAGTGCATTTATATCCATTCTGTAATACGGTGACCAGAACTGTGCAGCATAATCTAAATGAGGCCTAACCAAACTTATGTAGAGTTGAAGAACAACCTGAGGAATTCTATTATTTATACATCTTGATATGAAGCCAAGGACTCTGTTAGCTTTATTGCGAACACTTATGCACTGTTGTCTTGGTTTCAGATTACTACTAACCAGAACTCCTAAATCCTTTTCTCAATCACAAGTAATAAGATCTACATTATTTAGTTTATATGTGGCATGGTTATTTTCCCGTCCAACATTTAGAACTTTGCATTTGTCTATATTAAACTGCAGCTGCCACTTCTCCGACCACTGCATCAGTTTATTCAAATCATCCTGGAGTGCTCTAATGTCCTCATTATAATGAATTGGACGGCCTATTTTGGTGTCATCAGCAAATTTGCTTATGTTGCTATTTATTCCCTCATCTATGTCGTTTATGTAAATTGTAAACAACAGGGGGCCCAACACTGACCCCTGTTTAACACCGCATGAGACTTGCCCCCATTCTTATTTCTCTCCATTTATGCAAACTCTCTGCTGCCTATTTGTCAACCATGCCTCTACCCAAGAAAAAATTTCTCCTCCTATTCCGTGTACCTTAAGTTTCCTCAGTAGCCTCTGATGTGGAACTCTATCGAAAGCCTTACTGAAGTCCATATACACAATATCATATTCAATACCATGATCTACCTCCAGTCTCTGTCCACCTTATCAATTCCTCGCAGTATTTTGTATGTCGTTATCATGTCTCCCCTAACCCTCCTGTCCTCTAGTGTCGTCAGGCCAACTTTCCTTAACTTTTCTTCGTAGGACATTCCCCTTAGCCCCGGGACTAGTCTTGTTGCAAACCTTTGCACTTTTTTCTAACATCTTGACGTGCTTAACCAGGTGTGTATTTCAAACTGGTGAAGCGTACTCCAGTATGGGCCTGACATACACGGTGACCAGAGTCTTGAACGAGTCCTTACTCGGGAATCGGTACGCTATTCTTAGGTTTGCAAGATGCCAATATGCGGCAGCAGATATATGGTTGATGTACTCCTCAGGAGATGTGCTCGGTATTATACTCACTCCAAGATCCTTTTCCTTGAGTGAGGTTTGCAGTCTTTGACCACCTAGCCTATACTCTGTCTGTGGTCTTCTTTGCCCTTCCCCGATCTTCATGACTTTGCATTTGGCGGGGTTAAATTCGAGGAGCCAGTTACTGGACCAGGCTTGTAGCCTGTCCAGGTCTCTTTGTAGTCCTGCCTGATCCTCATCCGATTTAAATTTTCTCATTAACTTCACATCTACAAACTGAGACTTTTCTGAGTCTATCCCGTCCGTCATGTCATTCACATATACCAAAAATAGCACTGGTCCTAGGACTGGCCCCTGTGGGACCCCGCTCGTCACAGGCACCCACTGTGATACCTCATCACGTACCATGACTCGTTGTTGCCTCCTTATCAGGTATTCTGTGATCCATTGCAGTGCCCTTCCTGTTATGCGTACCTGATCCTCGAGCTTTGCACTAATCTCTTGTGTGAAACTGAGTCGAAGGACTTCTTGCAATCCAAGAAAATGCAATCTTGTGACACAGGATGTGTGTGTGTACTCACATATTTGTGGTTGCAGGGGTCGAGACTCAGCTTCTGGCCCCGCCTCTTCACTGATCGCTACTAGGTCCTCTCTCTCCCTGCTCCGTGAGCTTTATCATACCTCGTCTTAAAGCTATGTATGGTTCCTGCCTCCACTACCTCACTTGCCAGACTATTCCACTTCCTGACAACTCTGTGACTGAAGAAATACTTCCTAACATCCCTTTGACTCATCTTAGTCTTCAACTTCCATTTGTGACCCCTTGTATCTGTGTCCCATCACCGGAACATCCTGTCTCTGTCCACCTTATCTATTCCTTGCAGTATTTTGTATATCGTTATCATGTCTCCCCTAACCCTCCTGCCCTCCAGTGTCGTCAGGTCGATTTCCCTTAACCTTTCTTCGTATTACATTCCCCTTAGCTCGGGAACTAGCCTTGTTGCAAACCTTTCCACTTTCTATAATTTCTTGACGTGCTTGACCAGGTGTGGGTTCCAAACTGGTGCTGCATACTCTAGTATGGGCCTGACGTACACGGTGTACAGAGTCTTGAACGATTCCTTACTGAGGTATCGGAAAGCTATTCTCAGGTTTGCCAGTCACCCACATGCTGCAGCAGTTATCTGGTTGACGTGTGCTTCCGGAGATGTGCTCGGTGTTATACTCACCCCAAGATCTTTCTCCTTGAGTGAAGTTTGCAGTCTTTGGCCACCTAGCATATACTCAGTCTGCAGTCTTCTTTGCCCTTCCCCGATCTACATGACTTTGCATTTGGGTGGGTTTAATTCGAGTAGCCAGTTGGTGGACCACGTGTCCAGCCTGTCCAGGTCGCTTTGTAGCCCTGCCTGATCCTCATCTGATTTCATTCTTCTCATTAACTTCACATCGTCTGCAAACAGGGACGCTTCTGAGTCTATCCCTACCGTCATGTCATTCACATATACCAAGATCAGCACTAGTCCTAGGACTGACACCTGTGAAACCCCGCTCGTCACAGGCGCCTATTGTGATACCTTATCTCGTACCATGACTCGTTGTTGCCTCCCTGTCAGAAATTCTCTGATCCATTGCAGTGCCCTTCCTGTTATTCGTGCCTGATCCTCTAGCGTCTGCACTAATCTCCTGTGGGGAACTGTGTCGAAGGCCTTCTTGCAGTCCAAGAAAATACAGTCAACCCACCCCTCTCTCTCGTGTCTTACTTCTGTTATCTTGTCGTAAAACTCCAGAAGGTTTGTGGCACAGGATTTGCCTTCTCTGAATCCGTGCTGGTTGTCGTTTATAATCTTGTTCCGTTCCAGGTGCTCTACCACTCTCCTCCTGATAATCTTCTCCATGACTTTGCATACTATACACGTCAGTGACACTGGTCTATAGTTTAGTGCCTCGTTTCTGTCTCCTTTCTTAAAAATGGGAACTACTTTTGCCGTCTTCCATACCTCAGGTAGTTGCCCAGTTTCAAGGGATGTGTTGAAGATTGTGGTTAGTGGCACACACAGCAACTTTGCTCCCTCTCTAAGGACCCACGGGGAGATGTTGTCCGGTCACATCGGCTTTGAGGTATGAAGGTCACTGAGCAGCTTCTTCCCCTCCTCCTCAGTTGTGTGTATGTCATTCAACACTTGTTGGTATATTCCTTGTTGGTGTCTCCCTCTGTTCTGTGTTCCCAGAGTCCTTTCTGTCTCCACTGTAAATATTTCCTTAAATCTCGCGTTGAGCTCCTCACATACCTCTTGATCGTTTCTTGTGAGTTCCCCACCTTCTTTCCTCAGCCTGATCACCTGGTCTTTGACTGTTGTCTTCCTCCTAATGTGGCTATACAGCAGTTTCGGGTCAGACTTGACTTTTGATGCTATGTCGTTTTCGTACTGTCGCTGGGCCTCCCTCCTTATCTGTGCATACTAGTTTCTGGCTCTTCGACTAATCTCCTTATTAGCCTGGGTCATTTGCCTTCTGTACTTTTTCCACTCTCTAGTGCACTTAGTCTTTGCCTCCCTACACTTTCGGGTAAACCAAGGGCTCGTTATGATCTTTCAATTATTTCTGTTGCCCTCGGGAACAAACCTTTCCTCTGCCTCCTTGCATTTTGTTGTTACGTATTCCATCATTTCGTTTACTGACTTTCCTACCATTTCTCTGTCCCACTGAACCTCCTGCAGGAAGTTCCTCATACCCATGTAGTCCCCTCTTTAATAGTTCGGCTTTTCCCATTCAGCTCCCGTTACCCTCTCCACTTGTAACTCTACTATGTATTCAAAGCTCAGAACCACGTGGTCACTAGCTCCCAGGGGCCTATCATATGTGATGTCCTCAATGTCTGAACTGCTCAGGGTGAATATGAGGTCCAGTGGTTCATCCTCCCCTCCCTCTCTGGTAGTGTCCTTGACATGTTGATGCATGAGGTTTTTCAGTGCCACATCCATCATCTTGGCTCTCCATGTTTCGGGACCTCCATGTGGCTCCAGGTTTTTCCAATCAGTCTCCCTGTGGTTGAAATCGCCCATAACCAGTAACTTTGCTCTGCTCGAGTGATCTCTTCTTGCCACCTCAGCCAGTGTGTCCACCATTGCTCTGTTGCTCTCTTCATATTCCTGTCTTGGCCTCCTGCAGTTCTGTGGTGGGTTATGCATCACTGCAATGACTACCTTATGTTCTCCAGACTGAATTGTACCTACTATGTAATCCATCTCTCCAATCTCGTCCATGCCTTCCATTTCCTCAAATCTCCATCGGGTTTTTACGAGCAGTGCAACCCCTCCTTCCCCTCTGCTCCTTCTATCATTTCTCAGGGTCTGATATCCTGGTGGGAAGATTGTGTCTGTTATGGTCTCAGTGAGTTTCGTTTCTGTGACTGCTATGATGTCTGGAGACTTCTCATTTATTCTTTAATTCCACTCTTCATATTTGTTCGTTATTCCAACCGCATTCGTGTACCAAATTTTAAACTTCTTTTCTAAAACTGTGGTTCTGGGAGAATATTGGGGTTGGGGGAGCGGGATCCCTGGCGGGGGCCTATGGGGGTTGTGGTGGGGGTGGGGTTTGTGATGAGCAGGGTGGGGGCAGAGTGCCTGTAGGGGGTTGCTGTAGGGTAGGGGTTGTGATGTGGTGGGTTTGGACAGAGGGGACAGTGTGTGGGTGTTGGTTTAGATTGTTCAGTTGCCTTGGGGTTGTCGTGGTTGGAGTCCTTCTGCAGATGTTTGTGGAGGTTGTGTTTGCCCTTCTACCTGGGTCTGGGTTCTTCTGCTCGTCTTTGTCATTTCCTCTTGTTCCCCCTTTCGTCTTTGTACCCTTTCTTTCAGTATCACCCTTTCCTCTTGTGTTTTATCTCGATCGAGGTCCACTCTTCAATAGGTTTTCCCTTTCGACTTCCTGGAGCCCGTAGACAAAAACTGACCTCTCCCTTTCGTCCTCCCACTGTGCCTTCCTTTACATCCTCTGAGGTGTTTTAGTTGCTTCCAATGAAGCGTTCCTTCCTTGAATCCCTTTCCTGGCTGAAGCCGCTATGCTCAGTGGTCTGTCTTTCCTGCTCTTGTGTTCCTGGCCACTGCAGTTGTCTGTTAGTCTCTCTGCATATAACATAGCTCCATCATTGTCTTCAGACCACTCATTTGTTCTTAGTGTGCTGCTCGTCTTTGCTTGGGCCCCACGTGGGTCTGATACGGTCTTTGCATACAGTATAGCTTCTTTGCTCTCCACAGTGCCCTTGTCTGTGACTGATGTAGATGTTCCTGATGTCTGTACTGTCATTTTTCTCTTTGAGCTGTTTCAGGTTTTTCAGTTCCTCTTCTAAACACTGTATCTTATCTTCTGCTGCTATGGCTTGTAGTGTGTATGTGTGTGTGTGTGTGTGTAGTCACCTATTTGTGGTTGCAGGGGTCGAGACTCAACTCCTGGCCCCGACGCTTCACTGATCGCTACTAGGTCCTGTGTGTTAGTTACCATTTTGTCCTAGGCACATGTCGATTAGACACTAGGCCTGTTGTATGTGTGTGTGTAAGGAAACACTTCGAAATGTTTTCGCCCCACCGGGAATTGAACCTGGGCCCTCCGTGAGTGAGCGAGACCTTTAGCCACCAGGCCACGTGTGTACTCACCTAATTGTACTCACCTAATTGTGGTTGCAGGGGTCGAGACTCAGCTCCTGGCCCCGCCTCTTCGCTGTCTGCTACTGGGTCTCTGCTCTCCCTGCTCCATGAGCTTTATCATACCTTGTCTTAAAACTATGTATGGTTCCTGCCTCCACTATATCTTTCTCTAGTCCATTCCACTTCCTGACTACTCTGTGGCTGAAGAAATGTTTCCTGACATCCCTTTGACTCATCTGAGTCTTCAGCTTCCAGTTGTGTCCCCTTGTTTCTGTGTTCCCTCTCTGAAACAACCTGTCACTATCTACCTTGTCAATTCCCCGCAGTATTTTGTATGTCGTTATCATGTCTCCTCTGACCCTTCTTTCCTCCAGTGTTGTTAGTCCTATTTCCCTCAACCTTTCTTCATAAGACAGACCCCTGAGTTGTGGAACTAACCTTGTCGCAAACCTTTGCACTTTCTCTAGTTTCCTTACGTGCTTGACCAGGTGTGGGTTCCAGACTGGTGTGTGTGTGCATGTGTGTGTGTGTGTATGTGTGTGTGTGTGCATGTGTGTGTGTATGTACTAACCTAGTTGTGGTTGCAGGGGTCGAGTCTCAGCTCCTGGCCCCGCCTTTTCACTGGTCGCTACTCTGTACTCACCTAGTTCTCACCTAGTTGTGGTTGCAGGGGTCGAGTCATAGCTCCTGGCCCCGCTTCCTCACTGCCCGCTACTGGGTCACTCTCCCTGCGTCATGAGCTTTATCATACCTCTTTTTAAAGCTATGTATGGAACCTGCCTCCACTACATCGCTTCCCAAACTATTCCACTTCCCGACCACTCTGTGACTGAAGAAATACTTCCTAACATCCCTGTGATTCATCTGACTCTTCAACTTCCAACTGTGTCCCCTTGTTGCAGTGTCCCATCTCTGGAACATTCTGTCTTTGTCCACATTGTCAATTCCTCTCAGTATCTTATATGTTGTTATCATGTCCCCCCTATCTCTCCTGTCCTCCAGTGTCGTCAGGTAGATTTCCCTTAACCTCTCCTCATAGGACATACCCCTTAGCTCCGGGAATAGTCTTGTTGCAAACCTTTGCACTTTCTCTAGCTTCTTCACGTGCTTGGCTAGGTGTGGGTTCCAAACTGGTGCTGCATACTCCAGTATGGGCCTAACGTACACAGTGTACAGGGTCCTGAACGATTCTTTATTAAGAAGTCGGAATGCTGTTCTTAGGTTTGCTAGGCGCCCATATGCTGCAGCAGTTATTTGGTTGATGTGCGCCTCAGGAGATGTGCCTGGTGTTATACTCACTCCAAGATCTTTTTCCTTGATTGAGGTTTGTAGTCTCTGGCCCCCTAGACTGTACTATGTCTGCAGTCTTATTTGCCCTTCCCTAATCTTCATGACTTTGCACTTGGTGGGGTTGAACTCCAGGAGCCAATTGCTGGACCAGGCTTGCAGCCTGTCCAGATCCCTTTGTAGTTCTGCCTGGTCCTCGTCCGATTGAATTCTTCTCATCAACTTCACATCATCTGCAAACAGGGACACTTCGGAGTCTATTCCTTCCGTCATGTCGTTCACAAATACCAGAAACAGCACCGGTCCTAGGACTGACCCCTG
Organism: Cherax destructor; assembly: GCA_009830355.1. Taxonomy (NCBI): domain Eukaryota; kingdom Metazoa; phylum Arthropoda; class Malacostraca; order Decapoda; family Parastacidae; genus Cherax; species Cherax destructor. The sequence continues at coordinate 4,945 of WNWK01009427.1, read as the reverse complement.
TGGAACCCAACTCGTTACCGGCGCCCACTCTGACCCCTCGCCACGTACCATGACTCGCTGCTGTCTTCCTGACAGGTATTCCCTGATCCATTGTAGTGCCTTCCCTGTTACCCCTGCCTGGTCCTCCAGCTTCTGCACTAATCTCTTGTGTGGAACTGTTAGTTACCATTTTGTCCTAGGCACATGTCGATTAGACACTAGGCCTGTTGTATGTAATTACCATTTTGTCCTAGGCACATGTCGATTAGACATGTATTTGTGTGTGTGTGTGTAACGAAACACTTCGAAATGTTTCGGCCCCGCCGGGAATTGAACCCGGGCCCTCCGTGCGTGAAGCAAGAGCGCTAGCCACCATACCAACGGGGCGTGTATGTGTGTGTGTGTACTCACCTAATTGTACTCACCTAATTGTGGTTGCAGGGGTCGAGACTCAGCTCCTGGCCCCACCTCTGCGCTGCCCGCTACTGGGTATCTGCTCTCCCTGCTCCATGAGCTTTATCATACCTCGTCTTAAAACTGTGTATGGTTCCTGCCTCCACTATGTCTTTCTCTAGACTATTCCACTTCCTGACTACTCTGTGGCTGAAGAAATGCTTCCTAACATCCCTTTGACTCATCTGAGTCTTCAGCTTCCAGTTGTTTCCCCTTGTTTCTGTGTTCCCTCTCTGGAACATCCTGTCACTGTCTACCTTGTCGATTCCCCACAGTATTTTGTATGTCGTTATCATGTCTCCTCTGACCCTTCTTTCCTCCAGTGTTGTTAGTCCTATTTCCCTAAGCCTTTCTTCATAGGACAGACCCCTGAGTTGTGGAACTAACCTTGTCGAAAACCTTTGCACTTTCTCTAGTTTCTTTACGTGCTTGACCAGGTGTGGGTTTCAGACTAATGTTGCATATTCTAGTATGGGCCTGACGTACAAGGTGTACAGTGTCTTAAATGAGTCCTTGTTAAGGTAACGGAACGCTAATCTTAGGTTTGCCAGTCGCCCATATGCTGCCGCAGTTATCTGGTTGATGTGTGCCTCCGGAGATGTGCTTGGCGTTATACTCACCCCAAGGTCTTTCTCCTTTGCCGAGGTTTGTAGCCTTTGTCCGCCTAGCCTGTACTCTGTCAGCGGTCTTTTGCCCTTCTCCGATCTTCATGACTTTGCATTTGGTGGGATTGAATTCGAGAAGCCATTTGCTAGACCAGATGTCAAGCTTGTCCAGGTCTGTTTGAAGTCCTGCTTGGTCCTCCTCCGATGTGATTCTCCTCATTAATTTCACATCATCTGCGAACAGAGACACTTCTGAGTCTATCCCATCTGTCATGTCATTTACATATACCAAGAATAACACTGGTCCTAGGACTGACCCCTGCGGTACACCGCTCGTCACAGGCGCCCACTGTGATACCTCATCACGCACCATGACCCGTTGTTGCCTCCCTGTGAGGTATTCTCTGATCCATTCCAGTGCCCTTCCTGTTATACGTGCTTGTTCTTCCAACTTCTTTACTAATCTCATGTGAGGAACTGTGTCGAAGGCCTTCCTGCAGTCCAGGAAAATGCAATCAACCCACCCTTCTCTCTCTTGCCTTACCTCTGTTGCTTTATCATAGAACTCTAGGAGTTTTGTTACACAGGATTTGCCTTCCCGGAATCCGTGCTGCCTGGTGTTTATTTTCCTGTTCAGCTCGAGGTGCTCCACCATTCTTTTCCTGATGATTTTCTCCAGGATTTTGCATACTATACATGTAAGTGATACCGGTCTATAGTTTAGTGCCTCTTTTCTGTCTCCTTTTTTAAAGATGGGGACTACGTTGGCCTTCTTCCATACCTCAGGTAACTGCCCATTTTCAAGGGATATGTTGAATATTATGGTAAGTGGCACACTCAGTACCTCAGCTCCTTCCCGAAGAACCCATGGGGAGATGTTGTCCGGACCCATCGCCTTTGAGGTATCAAGGTCACTGAGTAACTGCTTCACCTCCTCCTCAGTTGTGTGTATGCCCTCTAGCACTTGATACATCCCTTGTTGGTGGCGCACCCCATCCTGTCTACCCAGCTGCCTTGCTTCCTCCACTGTGAATACTTCCTTAAACCTCAAGTTGAGCTCCTCACATACCTCTTGATCGTTACTTGTGAGTTCCCCATCTTCTCTCCTCAGCCTTATCACCTGGTCTTTAACTGTTGTCTTCCTTCTGATGTGACTGTTCATCAGTTTCGGGTCGGACTTAACTTTCGATGCTATGTCATTTTCGTACTGTTTCTGGGCTTTTCCCCGTATCTGTGCATACTCGTTTCTAGCTCTTCTACTAATCTCTTTGTTTACTTGGGTTCTTTGCCTTCTGTACCTTTTCCATTCTCTGACACTCTTGGTCTTTGCCTCCCTGCACCTTTGGGTAAACCAGGGGCTCTTTCTGGCCTTCCCGTTTAATCTTTTTTCTCTGGGTATAAACCGTTCCTCTGCCTCCTTGCACTTTGCCCCTACGTATTCCATCATTTCACTTATTGTCTGTCCCACCATTTCCCTTTCCCACTGAACCTCCTGCAGGAAATTCCTCATGCCTGTGTAGTTCCCTCTTTTAAAATCTGGTTTGTCTCTTTCGGTACTGTTTTCCCTCTCCAACTGTAGCTCTACAATGTACTCAAAGCTCAACACCATATGGTCGCTGGCTCCCAGGGGGCTCTCATGTGTTATGTCTTCAATATCTGAGCTGTTCAGGGTGAATACAAGGTCCAGTCTTGCTGGTTCATCTTCTCCTCTCACTCTGGTCGTGTCCCTGACATGTTGGTGCATCAGGTTTTCCAGTATCACGTACGTCCATCATCTTGGCTCTCCAAGTTTCTGGACCCCCACGTGGTTCTTGGTTCTCCCAGTCGATCTCCCTGTGGTTGAAATCGCCCATGACCAGTAGCTTCGCTCTGCTCATGTGCGCTTTTCTTGCCACCTCCGCCAGAGTGTCCACCATCGCTCTGTTGTTCTCATCATATTCCTCACCTGGCCTCCTGCAGTTCTGTGGTGGGTTATACATCACTGCAATGATTATCTTGTGCTCCCCAGACTGGATGGTACCTACTATGAAGTCCCTTTCTCTACACACCTCCATTCCTTCCATTTCCTCGAATCTCCAGCGGTTCCTTACAAGCAGTGCACCCCTCCTTTCCCCCTGCTCCTTCTATCTTTCCTCAGGATTTGATATCCCTGTGGGAAGATTGCATCTGATACTGTCTCATTTAGTTTAGTTTCTGTGACAGCTATGATGTCTGGGGACACCTCACCTATTCTTTCATTCCACTCTTCATACTTGTTCGTAATTCCATCCGCGTTTGTGTACCATACCTTCAACCTTGTTTCCAATACTGTAGCCCTGGGGAGATCTTGGTGGGTTGGGGGTGTGTGGGCGGGGTGCCAATAGGGGGGGATTGTATGGTTGGGGTATGGGTTGGTGGGGTGGAGTTTGTGGTGGGGGTGGGGGGTAGCTGTGATGGTGGGTTTTGGGTTGCTGGGGTGGGGACAGGGGGACTGATGAGTGTGTGTGGTGTTAAAGTGTATGGTTGTTATTACAAAAAAAAATAACCATTTGTAATAAACCGACTGTTTGGGATACTAAGTAAAATCTCATATTTCAGATATTATATATATTATATTATTATTATAAAAACATATAATCTGAATAAAAACATATAATCTAATAATCTGGGTAAAAACATATTTACACAAAATCATAGTACACTATAAAAGTCACAAGTAAAATCATATACTTAGTGCAGTGTCAAGTCGCTGCCGTCATCGTGTCACGCAGGACACTACCACACCTTGTCATGATACTCCTTCTCCACCGTGTCCTCAGACACCCTTATCTCTGTCTTATGGCACGCTTACGGGGTTCCACGACACCCGATCTCCCTGTACCATAAGACTCCATCGCTGTGTCACACGACACCTTCTCTGTGCCACATGGCACGCCCCCTGCATCATGAACCCATCTCTAATAAAGCCTTTGCACCGCGTTATGACACACACCAAATACACGACTCTTAACTTGTGTCGTGCCACCGTCACAAACTCTCTGAATGCACCACTGAATACCTGACACTCCGGGTAACAATATCAGTGTCACACCAGACACACAACCAGTGTCACACAAGACACCATAACATATCAGTGTCACACAAGACACCTCATAACATAGTGTCACACAAGACACCTCATAACATAGTGTCACACAAGACACCTCATAACATATAGTCTCAGGTACGATGAAAGCCAGTAGGTAATTCTGGTGACCAGACTTGCCGCTCTCCTCATTACAGTGTCCTCATATCAAGCAGGAAGAGAACACCAACACTGTACTTGGCCTTCCAAACATCACAAGTACAAAGCCGCTTTCGAGTAACACGATCTAGAGAGGATAGAGCTTCCAGTTCTCTCAGCACTGGAGCACTGTTGGCCTGTCACCAGCACCACACTGCGAAAGTCTGCAACTCTCAACAGGTCTGCCTGGGAACTCCAGTAGGTATGAGAGTCTTGAACCTCCGATGTTATATGTGGGAGAGTCTGGTTGACACTCCCTAGGTGTATCAGGGAGCTGGTGAACTCTCCAGTGTTGTGTATAGGAGAGTCTCGTTAGCACTCTCCAGGTGTATCAGGGAGCTGGTGAACTCTCCAGTGTTGTATATAGGAGAGTCTGGTTAGCACTCTCCAGATGTATCAAGGAGCTGGTGAACTCTCCAGTGTTGTATATAGGAAAGTCTGGTTAGCACTGTCAGTCCAGCCGGCTTGTCAGTCAAACATCACGTTTGATTACGTCACAGGCCGGCAGGTAAACTACCTAACAACCATTGTTAGGTAGGGGGCCGTAACAGTTGTCGTGGGGTTTTCGTGATTTGAGGCCCACCATGGGTACTTCTAGTGTGTGTGTTTGTCCTGTTTGGGCTTGGTGTCCTCCGTATCTCGCTGT
>WNWK01009426.1:0-76813 GCA_009830355.1 Cherax destructor | reverse complement strand
CCCAAGATCTTTTCTTTGAGTGGGGTTTTTGCAGTTTTTTGGCCCGACTATACTCTGCTGGGTCTTCTTTGCCCTTCCCCTTATTCGTTTTACATTTGGCGGGGTTAAATTAAAGGGGCCCAGTTCGGGACCGGCTTGCAGCCTGCCCGGCCCTTTGTATTCCTGCCTGATCCTCACTGATTTGATTCTTCTCATTAATTTCACATCATCTGAAAAAGGGACACTTCTGAGTCTATCCCTTCCGTTATTATTCCATATTTTTTACCATTTTGTCCTAGGCACATGTCAATTTTAAACCTGGGCCTGTTGTATTTTGTGTGTGTGTATGTGTATTGGAAACATTTCGAAATTTTTCTGCCCCACGAATGAACCCCCTCCGGTGAAGAAAGAGTTTTTACCCATAGGCTACTGGGGCTGTGTGTGTGTGTGTGTGTGTAACGAAACACTTCGAAATGTTTCGGCCCCGTCGGGAATTGTGGTTGCAGGGGTGTGTGGTGTGTACTCACCTAATTGTACTCACCTAATTGTGGTTAGGAGTGTGAGAGAAGGGGGAGTGTGAGAGAAGGGGGAGTGTGAGAGAAGGGGAGTGTGAGAGAAGGGGGAGTGTGAGAGAAGGGGAGAGAGTGAGAGAAGGGGAGTGTGAGAGAGGGGGTGAGAGAAGGGGGTGTGAGAGAAGGGGAGAGAGTGAGAGAAGGGGAGAGAGTGAGAGAAGGGGGAGTGTGAGAGAAGGGGAAAGAGTGAGAGAAGGGGGGAGTGTGAGAGAAGGGGGAGAGAGTGAGAGAAGGGGGGAGTACTCACCTAATTGTACTCACCTAATTGTGGTTGCAGGGGTCGAGACTCAGCTCCTAGCCCCGCCTCTTCGCTGTCTGCTACTGGGTCTCTGCTCTCCCTGCTCCATGAGCTTTATCATACCTCGTCTTAAAACTATGTATGGTTCCTGCCTCCACTATATCTTTCTCTAGACTATTCCACTTCCTGACTACTCTGTGGCTGAAGAAATGCTTCCTAACATCCCTTTAACTCATCTGAGTCTTCAGCTTCCAGTTGTGAGAGAAGGGGGGAGTGTGAGAGAAGGGGGAGTGTGAGAGAAGGGGGGAGTGTGAGAGAAGGGGGGAGTGTGAGAGAAGGGGGGAGTGTGAGAGAAGGGGGAGTGTGAGAGAAGGGGGGAGTGTGAGAGAAGGGGGGAGAGTGAGAGAAGGGGGGAGTGTGAGAGAAGGGGGAGTGTGAGAGAAGGGGGGAGTGTGAGAAAATTCAGAGACCAGTTGATAAAAAGATTTAAGGTAAACAGACAAGATATTGCAGCACTAAATGAATTCCAAAGGGTGAGGAACAGAGTGCAGAGGCTCATAAAAGGCGCAAAGGCAAGACACTATTGCTCAAAGATCGAAGAGTACAAGAATAACCCTAGAAAGCTCTGGCAACAACTCAAACAGTTGGGGTATAGCCATAAACCCGTAGATAGATCTAACATAGTTCTAAATGTCGATAACGAGGTATGCCACGAAACAACTAAAGTGGCAAATTGTTTTAATTCATACTACACAACTGTCGCATCAACACTAGTAAGTAAGCTACCAGCTGCATCAAATACCTTTAACACAGACTCTGATAAATTTAAAACATACTATACCAATAAAGGAGTAACTCCAAACAGTTGTCAACTAGTAAGTGTATCTCATGACTTCGTGCAAAAAGAACTAAGCAGGTTAAACCCAATTAAGAGCACCGGCCCAGATAACATCCCGTCTAAATTCCTAAAAGATGGTGCATCTGAACTGGCAATCCCCATTGCTCACATAATAAATTTGTCCATCACCACTAATACAGTGCCAGAGGGGTTCAAGGAGGCCAGAGTTACTCCTATCTTCAAGAAAATAGTAGGTCTGATGTCAGCAACTATAGGCCTGTTAGTATACTCAGTGTAATATCCAAAATTCTAGAGAGGGCGGTGTACTGTCAAGTAGTTAAATATCTTAGTGACAACAACATTCTTCATAGTTACCAATCAGGCTTTAGGAGATCTTACTCAACCGACACCTCCCTAATTAATCTGATGGATTACATGAGAACTGAAATGTCTATAGGGAACCTCATAGGAATGGTAACTTTAGACTTGCAAAAGGCCTTCGATACTGTCAACCACAATATATTATGTAAGAAACTTCAAGCTATCGGCATAGGTTCCACAGACTGGTTTAAGTCCTATCTTAACAACAGGAAACAAATTGTCAAAATCAACAAAACGGAATCAGAACCACTGCCGATAGCATGTGGAGTTCCCCAAGGTAGTATTCTGGGTCCTTTATTATTCCTGTGTTATGTAAATGATATGCCCATCAGTGTCAAGTGCAAACTCCTACTGTATGCGGATGACAGTGCTCTGTTAGTGTCAGGTAAAGACCCACAAGATATAGCTAATGTATTAACACTGGAACTGGAGTCCTGCAGCAAATGGTTAGTAGACAACAAACTATCATTACATCTAGGGAAAACAGAAGCCATACTTTTGGCACGAAATATAAACTGAGCAGGGTAAATAATTTTAATATCCGGTGTAATGGGGAATCCATCACTTCAGTTTCCTCAGTAAAATATCTGGGAATCTCCTTTGACCCATGCATGTCAGGAGAATTGATAGGGAACAGTGTAGTAAAGAAAGCGAATGCCAGACTGAAGTTCTCTACAGACAAGCACAGTGTCTACCTACTGAGGCTCGCAGGACCCTATGTCTAGCCCTTATACAATGTCATATTGACTACGCTTGCTCTTCATGGTACTCTGCCTTGACAAAAACTGAAAGATAAGCTGCAAATCACCCAGAACAAAATGGTAAGATTCATCCTGGACCTGGGTCCAAGAGAGCATGTAGGCCAGGATGAATTACAACAATTGGATATGCTGAATATTGAAGACAGAGTAAAACAACTTAAATTAAATCAAGTTTATAAAATTGCTCACAAACAGTGTCCAGAATATCTTGCTGCCAATTTTGTCAAGGCTGGGAACCAAAGCAGTCATAGTACTAGGGGAAGAGAGCACAACTTTGTAGTTCCCATAGTCAATGGCCAGGCTTCAAACACCTTTTATTGTACAGCAATAAAGGAATGGAACAGACTGCCTGCACATGTCAAAGCCAGTCATAGCATGAGCCAGTTCAAGAAGAGAACCAAAAGGTACCTAATGAATGTAGCGACAGAAAGGGAGGAGAATGATTTTTATTTTTAGCTAACACACATGTATATGTAAATAACTCTTTTTACCTTATTCCTAGTATACATATATCCTTTATAATATAATAACATATATATCCTACAATGTAAAAAATTATAGTGTAAAAGGGACCCCAATGGAAATAAGTCACTCTGACTTTTTTGGGTTATCCTAGGTTCTCTACACATATGCTGCTATGTATGATAATGTATGTAAATGTATTTGTGTATACCTGAATAAACTTACTTACTTACTAGAGAAGGGGGGAGTGTGAGAGAAGGGGGGAGTGTGAGAGAATGGGGGGGGGATAGAGTGAGGTAGGAGAGCCGGTGTTGTGTCGACCATTACTGTGAGGAAAGTCACACTACCACCACCATCATGTTATTTAACAAGGTCTCCCAGGTTAATTCGTCGCTCAACCTTGGTGTCGAGCGGACGTGCGACTAGCCTGCCTCTACCGGCGCCTTGTGACATTGTTGTTTTCACAACATGGCGCAGTTGGGTCGTCGCCGAGTTAACACTGTGTGTATCCAGATGATTCGTGGGGCTGTGTCGGGCCAGAATGCTTCTGTTCTACTGACTACCATTGTATGTGATGTCTACGGATTGGAGAATGACGATTTGTGTGGTGTGGCTATAAATGGTGCATATAGAATCTTCGTTAAGCTTCGCACTGCCGATGTGTATGAGAGGATTGTCGCCAGGTTTCAGGAAGTGCCTGTGGATGTGAATTCGGCAGTAACGGTGTGTCTTCACGACGTATCCAGGTACTACGTTTGGGTCAAGGTCCGTAATTGCCCATTTGAGGTGACTGAGGCTGATTTGAGAACAGTTTTTGAGAGATATGGAACTGTTCATACGGCGACGGTGGGCAGGTGGTCGGAAGGGATGTTTCAAGGTCTGCTGGAGGGAACGTTTACATTAAAAATGACGTTACGCCATTCCATCCCTTCCTACATACTGTTGGAGGACTTCAGGACTCAAGTCATGGTTACCTATGCGGGGCAACGTCGTACCTGCAGGTTGTGTGGGGCCTATGACCATATGGCTGTGCAGTGTGGTAAAAGGACGGGCCCAAAGGATGTTGGACATCAACGAGAGTCTTCGGTGCATCGTACGGAGGAGCGTGGGTCGGACAACCCTATGTCAGGTGCAAGTTGGAGTGCTGAGGTGGACAGGTCAGAATCTTTGGAGGATGGATGTGTGACCTTACCAGGGGTACCGGAATTATCTGTACAGGAGCCTGGAGCCGTGGGAGGAGTATCGGCAGCTGATGAGAGGGTAGCAGAGGAGGCGTTTGCTACGGTGTTGCAGGACCTTTTGGGCACCCCAGGTCAGGTGTGTGTGGACGAACCTGCAGCTGACTTGGAGTCAGCGGGGGACAGGGATGCTGAGGTGGGTGGCCTCGCTGGGGCTAGTGCCTCGGCCGCAGGACGGCTGCTTCACGTGGAGGCGGAGGTGCACTTCGATGGCCTCCAGGAGGTGGGTATGGAGGAAGAAAGTGCGTCACGGAAGAGAGCGGCCCAGTCTGATACGGACGACGTGCTCACACCGGCGCAACGTCCGGGTAAGAAGATGTGGGCTGATGTAGGGAGGGGTGATGTTGGAGGTCCCAAGGGACAGAGACTCTTGAAAGGTGGTTCCCGAGACTCTGGGAGTGACCGTGGTGGCACTTGGGGGAAAGGGGATCGGCAAGTGCCAGTGCCTAAGGGAAAACCCCCTCTGTCGGTTTCAAGTGCTTTACCGTGAACATTAATGGTTTGTGTGATAAGATGAAGCGTGAATGGTTTCGTGAGTATTTGGTGAGGTATGGTATAGACGTGGTTTTTGTACAGGAACATAACCACAAGTATGGTTGTCAGTTACTGATTGAAGGATACACTGTTTACGCTGCACACTCCTTGAGATTGAAAGGGGGTGTGGCGATATTAATTAGGGAGACTAGCCCGTTTGTTGTCCATCACAGTGAGGAGGGAGGGGAGGGGCGGGTCATACGGGTGGATGGATCATGGGGGAGGGATCGGGTGTCCTTTGTGTGTATTTATGGTCCGGCGGAGGCGGATGGTAGGGTAAAGACTGATTTTGTGAGGGATGTGTTAGTTTATCACCTACGATACCTACCTGTGATTGCGGTGGCGGGTGGTGATTGGAACTGTGTGACACGTCATAGAGACGTGGAACCAAGGGGGGTGGGGTATTGTTCGGTTTTGCTGGGGGATCTGTTACATGGTGTGGGGTTGGTGGATGTGGGGTGCTGCATGGGACGTGGAGCACACGTTTGTGAGGAGAGGTTATGCTGCTTGGCTGGACCGGTTATATGTGACTAGGAGAGCGGAAGTGAGGAGGGTGCGTGTGTTGGATGTGGTTTTTTCGGACCACAGGGATGTTTTGGTGGATTTGGGGTGGGAGGGGTTGCCTCGCAGGTACGGGAGTTATTTGGAAATTAAATGTCCGGTTGCTTCAAGAGGGAATGGGGGGATACGTTTGGGGGTTTGTGGGACAGGTTGTGGTCCGAGGTGCGTGTGGATGGGGATTTGTTGCTCTGGTGGGACAATGTGGCTAAGGGCAAGATAAGGGACTTCTATGTTAGACGGGGAGGAGGATAATCAGTTTGCATATGGACTTATTAGGTATTTGGAGGACAGTTAAGGGATTGTTATGGGAGAGGATGTGGGAGTGCGGGTTACCCTGTTGTGGAAATAGAGGGTTGAAAGATAAATTCGGGTTTTGCAAAATGAAAGGTTTGATGCTGCAAGGGTGGCGGGTGGGTTAGAGGAGGTGGTAGGGGGTGACAAGCCGTCGGCATGTGTCCTGCGAGGGCAGGCATGTAGGCGTAGAGCGACAGAAATTGTAAGGTTGTGTGTGCATGAGGACTTGGGAGGGTATAGGGTGGGGCAAGAGTTGGTTACGACAGAGGGCATGGGACGGTATGTGGATGGGTGGTATGGGTCATATATGAGGAGCGGAGGGGTGCAGGAGGAGGCTTTAAGGGATATGGGTGGTTGGGTCAATGTGGACTTGAGAGGGGGATAGGGAGGGGTTGAGTGGTGATATAGTGGAGGATGAAGTGTGGACGGCCTTGATGGGTATGAGCAGGGTAAGGCGCCAGGGATAGAGGATTACAGTGATTTTTATATACAGCATTGGGGGTTTTAAAGGGTTTTTAGTGCATTGTTAAATGTCATGAAGAAGGGGTGTCTTGGGGATTACAGTCTATGGCTATTGTGGTTATGGTGCCAAAGGGGACTAGTCAGACACGGTGAGGGACTATAGGACTATTTCACTTATGTGCCTGGACTATAAGTTATTTGCGAAAATATTAGGCAATCGATTGAAAAGGGTCTTAGATAAGGTTATTGTTGGGAGTCAATATGGGGTGCCGGGAAGGTCTATGTACGTGGGGCATGGGGTTATTCGGGGGTTTATTGAGAGTAGGCAGAAGGAGGGAGGGGGGGGGTGTTAGCACTGGATTGGAGGGCAGCGTATGATAGTGTGGAACGTGAAGGGTTGTGGAGCATTATGAGGTGGCAGGGGTTTGGTAAGGAGATGGTGAGTTGGGCACGTACTTTGTACTGGGGAGCAAGTATGTGTGTGCAGTTGAATGGGAGGGTGGGGCAGCGTGTCAGGATGGGAAGGGGTTTACGTCAGGGTTGCCCACTGTCTCAATTGTTGTTCGCATGCCTGCAGGACCCATTTTATAGGGCTGTAGAAGTGTCTGTTCGGGGGCAGGGAAAGGGGGATCTGGGTGTTGGGAATCCTGGTATAGTGGGCTATGTGGATGACACGACGATTCTTGTGGAGAGGGGGATTAGAGCGTGTGGGCAGGGTCATTGAGGTTTTGGGAAGCGATGGGTATGACTGTAAATGAGGATAAGTCGAAATTCATGAGATTCGGGGACTGGGAGGATGGTGGGCGGGAGTTCTTGTGGAAGGTGGTGTTTAGTGGATCGGGTGAAGATTTGTGGTGTGGTGTATATGAGGGATGCGAGGAAGGAGGGTGGTTAATTCGGAGGGTGTAGTACAGAGGTTGTTGGGTAGATTAGATGGTTTGAGGCCGTCACATCTCACGCTGCACCAACGGGTAATAGTGGTTAACGTGTTGCTATATAGTAAAATATGGCATGTGGCGGCATTGTACCCGTTGGTGCAGGGACGTTCAGAAGTTGTTGCGTAGGGTTTTTCGTTTTATTTGGGGATCGGGTTGTGATTGGTTACGAAGGGGTGGTTATGCTCCCGTTATGCCAGGAGGGCTAGGGTTGATTCCATTGGAATGCAGATTGAAGAGTGTTTATGTGAAGCGGGGTTACCTGAGGGTGGTTGGGGATGGGGAGGGATAGGGCTTCTGCATGAGGATATAAGGAGGTGGTGGGGAGGGAGGGATTTAAGGGAATGTGAGGACATGTTACGGGTCCTACTTATTGTTAGAGATCCTTCACATATGAGGGTCAGGACTCTTGAGAAGGCGGTGCGGTCTCGGAGGTGGCAGGGGTGGAAGGGTGTACCCTCTGTATGCTTTGAAGGATATTTGGGGAGGTTAAGGAGATTGCGGCTTCGTCCATGTGTGCGGGAGGTATTTTTCCTGTTTCTTCATGGGATTTTACGGTCGGGGGTGGTTTTACGTAACAGAGGTCTTAGGGTAGATGGGATGTGTCAAGCTTGTGGGGAGGATGACACTGCGTTTCATAGTGTATATTTTTGTGAGCGTTTGGGTGTCGTGAGGAATGGTTGGGGCGTGTGATTTGCTTAGTGGGGACGGGGGTGGATTGTCAGTGTTGAGGGCACTTAGTTTGGATGTGGGAGAAGTGGGGGTGGAGGTTCAGAGGGCAGTAGCGTATGTAATGGCAGATTTTGTTTTCATTTCATGGGCTATGAGGGATAAAGGGGTTAGTGAACGACAGATGGCACTGGCGGCAGGGTTTTATAGAACGAAGTGCCGAAATAGGGACCTCTATGGGGGAAGGTGGGTGAGGGATTTTCCTGTGGGTTACAGGGATTTCACCATGGGGGTCTTGTGGTCCTTGTGAGTGTCAGGGGTATCCGACGGGCTGGATACCCGGTTGTTGGAGCTCGTGTGATTGTGCGTGAGGGATCGAGGTTGGTTAGCTTAGGGGGGGTTATCACTGTATTGTTGTATGTGTTTGTATGCACATAGTGTGTGGAAGGGCATTTACATTGTCCTGTTGGGGTTTTGATGTGTGGTTTAGTATTGATGTATCACTTGTAACTTTTGTGATATGGCCGAGCTGGTCTTGAGACCCTATGGGGTTCTCATAATGTATATAGTGTGAAAGGGTGTGCTCTCAGTGGTGTAGGTTTGTGTAGAGCGCATTGTATATCTGCTCTTTAGTTAGTGTGTGGTTGTGTTGAGTTGTATTGATATTGACTGTAAAATGTATGTCTTGTACACAGTATTTGGGATGATGGTTTTGCCTTACGTTATCGCTTTATTGTATATTTTCTCTTGTATTTAAGAGTTTTGTATATGTTATACTTGTGTTTCAATAAAATAAAAAAAAAAAAAAACTCATCTGAGTCTTCAGCTTCCAGTTGTGAGAGAAGGGGGGAGTGTGAGAGAAGGGGGAGTGTGAGAGAAGGGGAGTGTGAGAGAAGGGGAGTGAGAGAGAAGGGGAGTGTGAGAGAAGGGGGAGTGTGAGAAGAAGGGGAGTGTGAGAGAAGGGGAGTGGAGAGAAGGGAGTGTGAGAGAAGGGGAGAGTGAGAGAAGGGGGAGGTGTGAGAAGGGGAGGTGAGAGAAGGGGGAGTGTGAGAAAATTCAGAGACCAGTTGATAAAAAGATTTAAGGTAAACAGACAAGATATTGCAGCACTAAATGAATTCCAAAGGGTGAGGAACAGAGTGCAGAGGCTCATAAAAGGCGCAAAGGCAAGACACTATTGCTCAAAGATCGAAGAGTACAAGAATAACCCTAGAAAGCTCTGGCAACAACTCAAACAGTTGGGGTATAGCCATAAACCCGTAGATAGATCTAACATAGTTCTAAATGTCGATAACGAGGTATGCCACGAAACAACTAAAGTGGCAAATTGTTTTAATTCATACTACACAACTGTCGCATCAACACTAGTAAGTAAGCTACCAGCTGCATCAAATACCTTTAACACAGACTCTGATAAATTTAAAACATACTATACCAATAAAGGAGTAACTCCAAACAGTTGTCAACTAGTAAGTGTATCTCATGACTTCGTGCAAAAAGAACTAAGCAGGTTAAACCCAATTAAGAGCACCGGCCCAGATAACATCGTTTTGTTATCTCGTCTAAATTCCTAAAAGATGGTGCATCTGAACTGGCAATCCCCATTGCTCACATAATAAATTTGTCCATCACCACTAATACAGTGCCAGAGGGGTTCAAGGAGGCCAGAGTTACTCCTATCTTCAAGAAAAATAGTAGGTCTGATGTCAGCAACTATAGGCCTGTTAGTATACTCAGTGTAATATCCAAAATTCTAGAGAGGGCGGTGTACTGTCAAGTAGTTAAATATCTTAGTGACAACAACATTCTTCATAGTTACCAATCAGGCTTTAAGAGATCTTACTCAACCGACACCTCCCTAATTAATCTGATGGATTACATGAGAACTGAAATGTCTATAGGGAACCTCATAGGAATGGTAACTTTAGACTTGCAAAAGGCCTTCGATACTGTCAACCACAATATATTATGTAAGAAACTTCAAGCTATCGGCATAGGTTCCACAGACTGGTTTAAGTCCTATCTTAGCAACAGGAAACAAATTGTCAAAATCAACAAAATGGAATCAGAACCACTGCCGATAGCATGTGGAGTTCCCCAAGGTAGTATTCTGGGTCCTTTATTATTCCTGTGTTATGTAAATGATATGCCCATCAGTGTCGAGTGCAAACTCCTACTGTATGCGGATGACAGTGCTCTGTTAGTGTCAGGTAAAGACCCACAAGATATAGCTAATGTATTAACACTGGAACTGGAGTCCTGCAGCAAATGGTTAGTAGACAACAAACTATCGTTACATCTAGGGAAAACAGAAGCCATACTCTTTGGCACGAAATATAAACTGAGCAGGGTAAATAATTTTAATATCCGGTGTAATGGGGAATCCATCACTTCAGTTTCCTCAGTAAAATATCTGGGAATCTCCTTTGACCCATGCATGTCAGGAGAATTGATAGGGAACAGTGTAGTAAAGAAAGCGAATGCCAGACTGAAGTTCCTCTACAGACAAGCACAGTGTCTACCTACTGAGGCTCGCAGGACCCTGTCTAGCCCTTATACAATGTCATATTGACTACGCTTGCTCTTCATGGTACTCTGCCTTGACAAAAAAACTGAAAGATAAGCTGCAAATCACCCAGAACAAAATGGTAAGATTCATCCTGGACCTGGGTCCAAGAGAGCATGTAGGCCAGGATGAATTACAACAATTGGATATGCTGAATATTGAAGACAGAGTAAAACAACTTAAATTAAATCAAGTTTATAAAATTGCTCACAAACAGTGTCCAGAATATCTTGCTGCCAATTTTGTCAAGGCTGGGAACCAAAGCAGTCATAGTACTAGGGAAAGAGAGCACAACTTTGTAGTTCCCACAGTCAATGGCCAGGCTTCAAACACCTTTTATTGTACAGCAATAAAGGAATGGAACAGACTGCCTGCACATGTCAAAGCCAGTCATAGCATGAGCCAGTTCAAGAAGAGAACCAAAAGGTACCTAATGAATGTAGCGACAGAAAGGGAGGAGAATGATTTTTTATTTTTTAAGCTAACACACATGTATATGTAAATAACTCTTTTTACCTTATTCCTAGTATACATATATCCTTTATAATATAATAACATATATATCCTACAATGTAAAATATTATAGTGTAAAAGGGACCCCAATGGAAATAAATTACTCTGACTTTTTTGGGTTATCCTAGGTTCTCTACACATATGCTGCTATGTATGATAATGTATGTAAATGTATTTGTGTATACCTGAATAAACTTACTTACTTACTAGAGAAGGGGGGAGTGTGAGAGAAGGGAGGAGTGTGAGATTATGGGGGGGGGGGGGTGGAGTGAGGTAGGAGAGCCGGTGTTGTGTCGACCATTACTGTGAGGAAAGTCACACTACCACCACCATCATGTTATTTAACAAGGTCTCTCAGGTTTGCCGCACCATCATGACCTCTGCCATCACCAGGGCAGGTGCTGGAGGTGTTCCTGGTGCTGTAAGTATATTATTCTCTCATATATTCACCATCACTCTCCAGTAAATAAGATATACTTAACTCTGGCCTTGGCCGACTGTGGGTGTCTGCTATCATTGAGACGTAACTTATATTTCCCGTTAAAAAATGGCATTGATGGTATTGGAGGGCTCTTAATCCAAGGATTTGGAGCTACTCCACTTCCTTGGATCAAACATGATTGCCTCCCAGGGACCAATCATTGAACTGATTGTCATTGATGAGTCAAAGTCGATATTTTCTCTGCTTGGAGGAAATTATTATAACAGCGCTAAACCCACAGAGGTCAAACAGCGCTGATCAGAGACTTAAAAGTGGTCTAGATGACATTGACGGGGGTTTAATCCAAGAAATTAGAGCCCTGTTTCTTGGATCGAACCTTAATGCAAACTTTTTACCTCCACAAAAATACTATATAACCCCTACAGATTTAGTGCTCCCTAAATGCACTAATAATCTGGTATTTTTTTTTCGAGTATAATTTCCCCTCTATGTAAATTTAATAATTTTTTATAGTAATAACTGAAATTGTCATTGTTGCTTGTAAGTTTATTTAGCTACAGGTACACGTAAGTGCAATTATCATACATAGTGTAAATTGAAGAATGAGACCCCAATGGGGTCCATTGGACCCCATTGTAAATAAATCACTGACGTTTTCTGGGTTATCCTAGGTAATTTACATGTTACTATGTATGATAATTTGTGTAACTATTTGTGTACCTGTACCTAAATACCCCTCAAGGGAGGTTCCTTGATGCTGGTGAGGGGCTCTTGATCTAGGGAATTGGATCTGTGCTCCAGTTCCCTGAATTGAACTTGAGTACCTTCCAACCCCCATCCCCCACGTGCACTGTATAATCTTATGGGTTTAGCGCTCCCCCATGCTTATAATAATGTACCTAAATAAACTTACTTAACTTGTGCAACATTTGGGAATCTTTACCGAGGAAATGAGTGGAGCGAACTCCCGAGTACTGTTATTGAAGCTAAAACAGTGTAATTTTTAAAAATAGGTTAGATAAATACATGAGTTGAACCTGACTAGCTTGGGTTAGTGGCTTAGGCCAGTAGGTGACTTGGACTTGCCTCGCATGGGGCAGTAGGCCTGCTGCAGTGTTCCTTCTTTATTATGTTATGTTTCACCTGCCAGTGGCTTCTTCAGTCCAATACAGAGAGGTTTCCAGCATAAAGATTTCCAGATGTTGCACAAACGTCTCATTCTTCAACTTTTCATTCTTTTTAAACCATTTAAATCATTGAAAATTACCTAGGATAATCCAAAAAAAAGCACTCGAAAGCATTAACTTAATACGTATATCTTAACCCAAACTTTAATTTTTAGTTAATGGATGTTTTAAGTTACTGAAGCTGCCACTGAGCTATGGTGTTCCATATCTTGATTGGTAGTGCACTTGGCTCACACACTGAGGTCTGTGGTTCTATCCCTGGTACGGGTGGAAACATTAGGACGTGTTTCCTTAAGACACCTGCTGTCCCTGTTCACCTAAAAATAAAATATGTACCTGGGTGTTAGTTACCTGGTGTGGGTTGCATCCTGGGGACAAAATTGACCTAATTTGCCTGAAATGCTCTGCATAACAAGGAGCTTTCTATATAGTATGTCATTGATGTCGGCTATGGTCTGTATATGTTGTACATGTACTTGTAGAAATTATTAACTTGTTGATGATTTGATAACTCATACTTTGTTATTATATAGACTAGACAAGTCATATTTAAGGCACAATATGTTAATATAAGGGCTTGCTTTACTTTCTGTTTCACATTCTCAGCCAAAATTTTTTTAAACATTTACAGCTGGGCTTTAAATAATATGCTGTATAACCCCTGTGGTTTAGCGCTTCTATTTGATTATAATAATGATAAATAATAAGATATTAAAAGGACCCCAGTGGAAATAAGTCAGTCTGACTTTTGGCTTATACTAGTTAATATACACATGTTGCTATGTATGATGATTGTGCTTGTGCACCTGTACCTAAATACAGTGGAACCTCGGTTTTCGTATGCCCTAGTTTGTATGTAAAACTATAGTTATTCTCAATAAAATGTGTTTTTTGTTAATATTTCCCATAAAAAATAATGAAAATCCAATTAATCTGTTCCAGACACCCAAAAATATTAACAAAAAATACATTTTATAAAGAATAATTAGTTTTACATACAAACTAGGGCATACGAAAACTGAGGTTCCACCGTAAACTTACTGAGGTATAAAAGACTGAATTGATAAGCTTGTTATTAAACATGCTGGATATTTGATGTACACTAAGTGTCCGGGGCCAAAGACTGTTCAACAGCCTCCCACCAGCCATAAGGGGCATTACCAGTAGACCTCTGGTTGCCTTCAAGAGGGAGCTGGACAGATACCTAAAGTCAGTGCCAGATCAGCCGGGCTGTGGTTCGTACGTTGGACTACGTGCAGCCAGCAGTAACAGCCTCGTTGATCAGGCCCTGATCCACCGGGAGGCCTGGTCATAGACCGGGCCGCGGGGACGTCGATCCCCGGAATGCCCTCCAGGTAGACTCCAGGTAGGTAGGTATACAGTGCCTTTAGAATGGGAGGTAATCAGGTTTGATCCAGGGAAGAAGGGGATAACTCCACTTCCTTTGATCAAGAGCCCTTCACCAGCAGAAAGGCACACCTGCAGGATTTACTTAAGTCAAAATACCTGCCATGTTTTCTTGTTTCATTTCACACATTGCTGTTAATATTTTGAAATTATTCGTGCTGATTATTCCCATAAAAATTTGATGGGCGTATGTATTTTTCCTTACAGAATCTGCCCTTCCAAATCGAGAACAGAATTCGCTTCACTGCAACATTTGTGTTATTCTTTGGCTCCGGTCTGGCCTTGCCATTCATTCTTGTTCGTCATCAGCTACTCAAGAAGTGAACACTGATAGTTCTATATATATTGTACAGTACATGGCTTATTTAAGGTATGGACATATTAATTATTACTTTGGTGTGTGGGAAGTTGTATAACTGGTGGTTCACAGTACAATAATGCTAATTGTTGTATCATTCTAAGTTGGTTCATATTAGTTTTGTAAAAATTTCTGGAGTCCTATGCTGTATAACCATATGGGTTTAGTGCTCTCCATAAATATAATAGCTCTATAATCCCATAGGTTTAGTGTTTTCCTTAAATATAATGGATAGCACTATAAAACCATATAGGTTTAATACTTTCCATAAATATAATGCTCTGTACAACCTTGTTGGTTTAGTGCTTTCCATAAATATACTGTTTTACCATATAGCTTTGTACAAGAAGGGCAAGTACTATCAAGAAGAGACGGGTAATAAAAATTAGATTGAAAGTGATTATTTGCAAATTTTAGTGTAGTGGTTAGTCTGTACATTGTTTGTGTGCAATTTTTATACTGTACAGTATATCCATGTCCCCTTAATCATGATAATATTGATAGTGGCCATTTTGCATGAAGTAGTGTTAGTGTTATGCTGGAAAAAAAAAAAAACACCTGTACATGTATATAAAAAGGTGGGGGTGTTAAGATGTCATCCTAGTTAGATGAAAGTATATTTGAATCTTTCCCCTTCAAGGGAGATAGGTGCCTTGATGCTGGTGAAAAGCTCCAGATCCAAGAACTGAAGCTATCCTCAACATAAGATAAAATAATGAATTTTTAAAAATTAACCCCACTTAACCTGTCTGTATTTAAGGTAGTAGGTTGGTAGACAGCAACCACCCAGGGAGGTACTACCATCCTGCCAGGTGACTGTGAAACAGAAACCTGAAACTGTTTTACATGATGGTAGGATTGCTGGTGTCTTTTTTTTCTGTCTCCTAAACATGCAAGATTTCGGGTACGTCTTGCTACTTCTACTTACACTTAGGTCACGCTACGCAAACATGTACATGTTTATGTATACACACTCATCTGAGTTTTCTTTGATTTTATCTTAATAGTTCTTGTTCTTATTGCTTTTCCTTTCATATCCATGGGGAAGTGGAATAAGAATCTTTCCTCCGTAAGCCATGCGTGTTGTAAAAGTCAACTAAAATGCTGGGAACAATGGGCTAGTAACCCCTTTTCCTGTATAGCTTACTAAAAGGAAAAAGAAGAAAACCGTCAAAGTGGGATGTTTGAATGTGCGTGGATGTTGTGCGAATGATAAGAAAGAGATGATTGTAGATGTTATGAATGAAAAGAAGCTGGATGTCCTGGCTTTAAGAGAGACAAAGCTGAAGGGGGTAGGAGAGTTTCAGTGGGGAGAAATAAAGGGGATTAGGTCAGGGGTTTCAAATAGAGCTAAAGGAGTGGCAATAATGTTGAATAATCAGTTATGGCAGGTAAAGAGGGAATATAAATGTATAAATTCAAGGATTATGTGGAATAAAATAAAGGTTGGATGTGAAAAGTGGGTTATAGTAAGTGTTTATGCACCTGGAGAAGAGAGAAGTGTAGAGGAGAGAGAGAGATTTTGGGAAATGTTGAGTGAGTGTGTGGGGAGTTTTGAACCAAGTGAGAGAGTAATTGTGGTTGGGGATCTTAATGCTAAAGTGGGTAAAAATGTTGTGGAGGAAGTAGTAGGTAAATTTGGGGTGCCAGGGGTAAATGTAAATGGGGAACCATTAATTGAGCTATGTGTAGAAAGAGGTTTGGTAATAAGTAATACATATTTTATGAAAAAGAGCACAAATAAATATACAAGGTATGATATAGCACGTAAGGAAAGTAGGTTGTTGGATTATGTATTGGTGGATAAAAGGTTGATGGGTAGGCTTCAGGATGTACATGTTTATAGAGGGGCAACGGATATATCGGATCATTATTTGGTTGTAGCTACAGTTAGAGTAAAAGGTAGATGGGACAAAAAGAAAATGGTAACAGCAAGTAAGAGAGAGATAAAAGTGTATAAACTAAGGGAGGAGGAAGTTAGGGTGAGATATAAGCAACTATTGGCAGAAAGGTGGGCTAGTGCAAGTATGAGTAGTGGGGGGGGTAGAAGAGAGTTGGGATAGTTTTAAAAATGCAGTATTAGAATGGGGGGCAGAAGTTTGTGGCTATAGGAGGGTGGGTGCAGGAGGAAAGAGGAGTGAGTGGTGGAATGAAGAAGTAAAGGGTGTGATAAAAGAGAAAAAGGTAGCTTATGAGAGGTTTTTACAAAACAGTGTTAATAGAAGAGCAGAGTATATGGAGAGTAAAAGAAAGGTGATGAGTGGTGAGAGAGTGCAAAAGAAGAGTGGATGAAAGAATGGGAGAGGCTGTCAAGAAATTTTGCTGAAAACAAGAAATTTTTTTTTGGAGTGAGATAAACAAGGTAAGAAAGCCTAGGGAACGAATGGATTTGTCAGTTAAAAACAGAGTAGGGGAGTTAGTAGATGGGGAGCTGGAGGTATTGGGTAGATGGCGGGAATATTTTGAGGAACTTTTAAATGTCGATGAAAAAAGGGAGGCGGTAATTTCATGTACTGGCCAGGGAGGTACAACATTGTTTAGGAGTGAAGAAGAGCAGGATGTGAGTGTGGGGGAGGTGCGTGAGGCATTACGTAGAATGAAAGGGGGTAAAGCGGCTGGAATTGACGGAATAATGACAGAAATGTTAAAAGCAGGGGGGGATATAGTGCTGGAGTGGTTGGTATTTTTGTTTAATAAATGTATGAAAGAGGGGAAGGTACCTAGGGATTGGCAGAGAGCAAGTATAGTTCCTTTATATAAAGGGAAGGGGGATAAAAGAGTGTAAAAATTATAGGGGAATAAGTGGGAGTTGTCACAGTTGCTTTTTGCTGATGACACTGTGCTTTTGGGAGATTCTGAAGAGAAGCTGCAGAGGTTGGTGGATGAATTTGGTAGGGTGTGTAAAAGAAGAAAATTGAAAGTGAATATAGGAAAGAGTAAGGTGATGAGGATAACAAAAAGAATAGGTGACGAAAGATTGGATATCAGATTGGAGGGAGAGAGTATGGAGGAGGTGAATGTATTCAGATATTTGGGAGTGGACATGTCGGCGGATGGGTCTATGAAGGATGAGGTGAATCATAGAATTGATGAGGGGAAAAGGGTGAGTGGAGCACTTCGGAGTCTGTGGAGACAAAGAACCTTGTCCATGGAAGTAAAGAGGGGAATGTATGAGAGTATAGTTATACCAACGCTCTTATATGGGTGTGAAGCATGGGTGATGAATGTTGCAACGAGGAGAAGGCTGGAGGCAGTGGAGATGTCATGTCTGAGGTCAATGTGTGGTGTGAATATAATGCAGAGAATTCGGAGTTTGGAAATTAGGAGGAGGTGCGGGATTACCAAAACGATTGTCCAGAGAGCTGAGGAGGGGTTGTTGAGGTGGTTTGGACATGTAGAGAGAATGGAACGAGACAGAGTGACTTCGAGAGTGTATAAATCTGTAGTGGAGGGAAGGCGGGGTAGGGGTCGGCCTAGGAAAGGTTGGAGGAGGGGTAAAGGAAGTTTTGTGTGCGAGGGCTTGGATTTCCAGCAAGCATGTGTGAGCGTATTTGATAGGAGTGAATGGAGGCATATGGTTTTTAATACTTGACGTGCTGTTGGAGTGTGAGCAAAGTAACATTTATGAAGGGATTCAGGGAAACCGGCAGGCCGGACTTGAGTTCTGGAGATGGGAAGTACAGTGCCGGCACTCTGAAGGAGGGGTGTAAATGTTGCAGTTTTATAACTGTAGTGTAAAGCACCCTTCTGGCAAGACAGTGATGGAGTGAATGATGATGAAAGTTTTTCTTTTTCGGGCCACCCTGCCTTGGTGGGAATCGGCCGATGTGTTAATAAAAAAAATAAAAAAATAAAAAGTTTAATGAGTATACCAGGTAAAGTGTGTGGCAGGGTTATTATTGAAAGAATTAGAGGTAAGACAGAGTAGGATTGCAGATGAGCAAGGAGGCTTTAGAGTGGGCAGGGGATGTGTAGATCAAGTGTTTACAGTGAAGCATATATGTGAACAGTATTTAGATAAAGGTAGAGAAGTTTTTATTGCATTTATGGATTTAGAAAAGGCATATGATAGTGGATAGGGGAGCAATGTGGCAAATG
This sequence comes from Cherax destructor, assembly GCA_009830355.1. Taxonomy (NCBI): domain Eukaryota; kingdom Metazoa; phylum Arthropoda; class Malacostraca; order Decapoda; family Parastacidae; genus Cherax; species Cherax destructor. The sequence goes on along the minus strand of WNWK01009426.1, from coordinate 58,318 downwards.
TTGCAAGTGTATGGAATAGGTAGTAAGTTACTGAATGCTGTAAAGTTTTTATGAGGATAGTGAGGCTCTGGTTAGGGTGTGTAGGAGAGAGGGAGATTAATTCCCGGTAAAAGTAGGTCTTAGACAGGGATGTGTAATGTCACCATGGTTGTTTAATATATTTATAGATGGGGTTGTAAAAGAAGTAAATGCTAGGGTGTTGGGGAGAGGGGTTGGATTAAATTATTGAGAATTAAATGCAAAATGGGAGTTGACAGTTACTTTTTGCTGATGATACTGTGCTTATGGGAGATTCTAAAGAATAGTTGCAAAGGTTAGTGGACGAGTTTGGGAGAGTGTAAAGGTAGAAAGTTAAAAGTGAACATAGATAAGAGTAAGGTGATGAGGGTATCAAACGATTTAAATAAAGAAAAATTGGATATCACATTGGAGAGAGGGATTATGGAAGAAGTAAATGTTTTCAGATATTTGGGAGTTGACGTGTCAGCGGATGGGTTTATGAAGGATGAGGTTAACCATAGAATTGATGAAGTAAAAAAGGCGAGTGGTGCATTGAGGTATCTGTGGAGACAAAAAAAGTTATCCATGGAGGCAAAAAAGGGAATGTACGAAAGTATAGTGGTACTATAGAAACTTATTTGGGGACTGCCTCCTTGTAAGCTGCACTTAGAGCAAGCACTGTTGACACCGACACTCTGAGACACTTCTCTCAGACTTACAAGTGGCTATGGTACAAATTTCTAGCTAATGGCAGTAAGGGGAATCCCACACTGCCTACACAATACTGGAAGGGGGTTTACTTACTTGAAAAAAGTTGGCTATGGGTGTCCTGATCTTCCTTATCTATGACCCCCTCCTAACACCTTGTGCAGTGGGGAAACTTTGTCTGCAAAAGATGGTGTAATTAGTGTCCTGCCTGCACCTCAGAGTTCCCTGGTTCCTAGGATATCCCTTGAGCAATATATGCAGTAAGTAACACTAGCTTCCAGACTTGAACTTAAGAGACGACGCTGGTACATACCAACACAAAGTCGTCCGTCCGCTTAAGACCCACAGATAACTCTCTAACGTTTCCCCCAGAAAACTGGCCAGATACTGAGAGAAAGAAAGCCTAGTCTTACTGTAATGGGTCTGGATGGAGGGAGATTTCCACGGTACTTCGGGATCTCCTCCAGGGCCCCAGGACGGATGTTGGGTCACGTGGGGGGGTACTGTTTGATCACAGCATGTCTGCTTCGGTCGAAGTCTTGTCTGGTAAGAACGTAGGTCACGATTCGTGACCCCCACACGGCCTAGATTCAAGTGTGGGCTGCCAGTTGTCTCTAGCTAACATAACCTAATACTTGCCTATTCAGGCCTATAACTACCTATATTAGGGTGCTAGAGCTACAGTATTAATATCTAACGTTGCCTTAATAATCCTACTATTAGTTTCGAACTGTACAAACTTGCCTAGGTGTGCCTAGGTGGATAAATCTATAAATTAAAATGTACATAATAGTTACCTTCGTTAGCTCGAATGTGTGTGTGTTTTGTTGGGTGTGTGGGTTTACAAACTCCGAGGGCCGATCCACGGTATGTTTAAGGCTCCTGATGGCTCACTTACCCTGTGGAACTTTTAGTGACTAAAAAAGTTTCCACAGGTACCAACCCTCTTATATGGGTGTGAAGCATGGGTTGCAAATGCTGCAGCGAGGAGGAGGCTGGAGGCAGTGGAGATGTCCTGTCTAAGGGCAATGTGTGGTGTAAATATTATGCAGAAAATTCAGAATGTGGAAATTAGGAGAAGGTGTGGAGTTACTAAAAGTATTTGTCAGAGGGCTGAAGAGGGGTTGTTGAGGTGGTTTGGTCATTTAGAGAGAATGGATCAAAGTAGAATGACTTGGAGAGCGTATAAATCTGTAGGGGAAGGAAGGCGGGGTAGGGGTCGTCCTAGAAAAGGTTGGAGGGAAGGGGTAAAGGAGGTATTGTGGGCGAGGGGCTTGGACTTCCAGCAAGCATGTGTGAGCGTGTTAGATAGGAGTGAATGGAGACGAATGGTTTTTGGGACATGACGATCTGTTGGAGTGTGAGCAGGGTAACATTTTGTGAAGGGATTCAGGGAAACCAGTTAATTGATTTAATTGGACTTGAGTCCTGGAAATGGGAAGTACAATGCCTGCACTTTAAAGGAGGGGTCTGGGATAGTGACAGCTGGGAGGGACAACTCTCAGCTGTCGTATCTGAGCTCCTCTGCAAAGACAGTGATTATGTATGAGTGTGGTGAAAGTGTTGAATGATGATGAAAGTATTTTCTTTTTGGGGATTTTCTTTCTTTTTGGGTCACCCTGCCTCAGTGGGAGACGGCCGACTTGTTGAAAAAAAAAAAAATGTATATTAGGATTAGTGTGCCTGAAATGCCCCAGCATGATAGTGGCTTTCTTTGTACTTGAACTAATTATAAAATGTAATCACACATTGTAACTTTTGCAAAGAAAAAAAACTGACTTAAATCAAACTTGAATTCCCTCTCATTTTCTGGTGCTGTATAACCCCTATAGATTTAGTACTTCCCCATTAATATAAGTTGAGTCTATTGCTACTTTTCACTACGGTTTTCTCATGTATACAGTATGCACATATTTTTTTGTAGAGCATGTAGAACAGTGTGGAAAAATAAAAAATACGTATGTACACATTCTTGGGAGGTGAAGAACTTCAGGGTCTGAATCATAGTGACATAGTGATGCAATCTCTCATAAGGCTAAAATATTATGTACTGTAATATATACATCCCATGATATATTCCATGGGGATAGCAGACTAGAGAATTCTTTTTCCCATAAGGCATGCACGTCATAAAAGGTGACTAAAATACTGGGAGCATTTTACTAATAAGTCAACACCCATTAGCTGGATTCAAGTTCTGTAGGTGGGAGAGGCAGTGCTTACACTCTGAAGAATGAGTGGGGATGTTACTATCAGAGGGGTAATCAGATTGTGATGTTGGTACACTTCTGGAAAGATTGCAGTTGGGTGAATATTAGTGAATAAATTTTCTCTGGGTCACCTGGGCCACCCTGCCATAGGAGATGGCTATTGTTAAAAAAAATTATCAATACAGTATGCTATAATTTTTCCACCGGTTTTTAACTGTTTAAACTTTGCATATTACTTGAGCTTTATTGCTATCTTCATCTAAACATTTTGTTGTAAATGTTATAGTAAGACATACAGTGGACCCTCGGTTAACGAAAAAAATTCATTGCAGAAGCCTGCTCAAGTGCCATTACCGAACGAATTTACGTCCTTAAGAAATAATGTCATGTAGGTTAGTCTATTTCAGACCCCCAAAAATACACTTCCACAAGAACTTACAAAATTATACTTACATAATTGCACGATTTCTGGGGTATTCGTTAACCGAGGGTCCACTGTACTGTAATATACTGATACTAAAGCCAGTTAATTAATATAAAATGATTTGCAGCTGGAAACTAAATTAGCCATCCATCCATGCATACCTAGGACTTTTTTTTAACTATAAATTAACAGGAATCACACCACTCCTGTTGAATATTGGGACTGCTTGCATTATTGACTGATAATCCTTAAAGGAATGTCAATAATGCTGGTGGGGGCTCTTGATGCAGGGAAATGGATCTGTCCTAACTTGGATTGAACTGCTATGGGTTAAGTGCTTACCCTGATTACAATATAATATTGTTACGGGGAGGGGGTACCAATTATTTTTTCCTGTTCGTCTGATTTTGTTCATTTTTTTTTGCACGTAAAGACGTGTTTATGGACCTTATTGTCTGTGAGTTTCAATAAGATTGCCCTAAAAACAAGAGAAAAAAAATATTTACTGAAAATTCCATGAAGATTCCATTTAAAAATTGCTTCAGCCTAAATGGCACAACGAAAGGTGGATTTGAGAGTTGGTACGTATAAAACAATACTAATGCTATTTTATGGAAGGTATTCGTGTAATTCTCTAGTTATTTTACAAAAAAAATAGTTCCTCAGTTTTTATATGCAAAATATCTTGCCCTTTACTCCCACTCAAATCCAAAAATATTTGGAATATTGCAAATTTCTCTTCGTGATAATTTAAAACTATCATTGTTTTATGGTTCCTGTCAATATTATTGCATTTACTTCAATAATAAATGGTGGATATCATCAAATAGGTCAATAACTTTCTTCCGAGATAGCGCTTAAAACGCCTCCGGGATCGAATTTTTTTTTTTTTTGCAAAAATCGGTGTAGTTTTAGTGTCTAGTGGTGTTCTAGAGTTGTTATCCCTCCAAAACACCGTTTTCTCACTCAATGTCCGTCTGTCATAGAAGACGAAATGATGAAGGGGAAATAATTTTATATAGAAAATCCTGGAAGTACAGTCGCCTTGTTACGGCCTATTTTATTAGTTCTAGTATATATATCATGTTTGTGTTTTTTAGTGTTTATTTAGTCATTTTAGATTATATTAGCGTAATTAGAAAAATTATTCCTGTCACCCGGGAGTAGCCAGAGCGGGAATGCTGGAGCGCATTCCTGATTGGCTGCAACTACCCGGGAAGCTCCACCCACACTCGTATAGTGCCATATAGTCAATTATAACACTAGAATGAATAATACAAGTACTAATAGCAATAAAAAAAACGGAAAAAAAAATACGGGATGCAAGCAGTCATGTTGGTGGCGCAGATGTCACCATACATGATATAAATGGCTGTAATTGCTTGTAGAAACGTCGTAGAACATTGATTCTAGTACCATTGTGTAGCCAGAGAGTTGAGCTATTTTTCTATACCAATAACGCAATTTTAACATTTTTTCGAATATTTTTCGCGCGCTGCGGGAGACGGTTACCCCTCTCCTTAAAACTGAGATGCCTTGAATTAGAAACCTCTACTGTCAGTATTTTTTTTTTTTTACTAATATTTGCTTTTTTTTTTTTCAGATAATGGCAGGGTGTTCTGTTAGAAAATCAAAGGTAAAGTGTTGATGTAAATGTTTTAAATAAAAGGAAAGACCTTATATTGAATTATTTTTTCATAAGTATTTCCTGGTGTAAACTGATTGCTTGAGAAGGCTTGTGCTGAGTGTCACTCCCTAGCCATGGCAAAGAGGCACTTGATCCTAGAAACTGGACCTTTTCTCCTCTTCCTCTGAAACTAAATACCCCCTCCCCTCTTCTCCATTTAGCCTCATTAATGGGGAGCATTTCCCTTTTGTGAAGTGCCAGTTCCCAGGCAGAAATGGCAAGGTACAGTGGTACCCCGACTTACGATGGTCCCCAAACATACCCTTTTATGTAAGTTGATTTTTTTAAATCCTTTTGTAAGTGTAATTTTGGGGGTCTAAAAGGACTAGTCTATTTTACATCATTTCTTATGGAGATAAATTCGTTTGGTAATGGCACTTGAACAGCATTCTGGAATGAAAAAATATCGTAAGTCGGGGTACCACTGTATTGCTTTGTCCCATTCTAATGTAGCTTCATTTAGTAGTGCTGTGGTGACGGTCATTCCACCTGAGGGAAAATGGATTATCTGGGATATTTGTTGGGTGGCACTACATTGAGACATTGTGGCCTTTCCCAAGAATATATGTAATTTATGGTGGGTTATGGCTTGCTCATACACATGATGTTTGGTTTCTGCCCAAATGCAGTTTGTGTATTTTAGGCTCATGATTTTATTGTGGAATGTGGACCCCAAAGAACTGCTAAGGTAGTGAGTTGGCTCTTGGCCTACAAACTAGTTAATGTCTGGATGATTAACTTTAGGTTCTGCTAAGACAAATAGTTTATTAATGCTTTAGTCCTTTGAAAACTTGTCTGCACGTTGTGCATAGTTGGTTTTAAAGCAAGTGGATCTTAGCCTAACTTTTTTTTTTTGTCTCGTGTTAACTAACCATATTTCCCCAGTTCCAACTTGTAATTCACTTCAGTGTGGTGCTGTATGATTCAGAAAAGATTATTATACTTTTATTAATGGGAAGATTATCATGTAGAGGTTCCAAACCCCTAAGGGTCATACAACACTTGGGGAATGGGAGGCAAGTAAAGTAGGTCAGATTCAATTTCTTGGTCAAGAGCCCATCACCAGTATTGCAGAACATCCCTAAAGAGCTAAGACTGGCACAGCACTTGGAATTAAAAGCTCAGTGTTCCCATGAATGTACAATACTGTTAATAGGGAAGATAAGTGGTGGTTGTAGTAGAGGTAATAGAAATACGTAATGAGGTGGTGGTAGTCATAATAGTAAAAGAATTGTTGTGGTAATACATAAAGAAACAGCACTATACAGCCACCAAAGGTCTTCACCTTAGAATTTATTTAGTGTATGTTCTATACAGTATTCTTCACCTTGAAGCCCTGTAACTAGACCCAAGTATATTTTCTGCACATTGCTAACAGCTTTATATTGGCAGAAGGCTCTTCATTCAAAGAGTTGAAGCTACCCTTCTCTTTTGTATCAACAGGCATTGTATGATCCTTATGAATTTAGTGCTTCCATAAGAATTCTTGGTATGCAGCTAGGTTTATCCCAGGCTCTTTCCCTCATTATCTTATCCTTTGTTCTCCCTCACTTTTATTCCATTATCCAAATCTCCCTTTTCACTCACTTGAGTCTTACCTAAACCTGAAGTTTAAAACAGCGACTTTGCAGTAGATTTTCGTATGGTATTTATGCTTGTATTCTCGTTTTCTTAGTCTCATTTTATAGAATAGATATATTACAGAAATAGAGATAATTTTGACTGGTTTCACGATGACAAGTACCTTGAAACCGAGTGCAAAGTAGCGAAAATGTTCGATTTTGGCCGATGTTAGAGTAAACAAATCATACCAAGCGTCCAATACACATCAACTGGTGAGTCTAATATTTTTGCACAAGTGCGCTGATATTATTTATACCATTTTTACGATGCTGCAGTTGTATACATAACAGAGTTTAGCGCTTCTATTTGATTATAATAATAAGTATACATAACAGTATTATTATTATAATCAAATAGAAGCGCTAAACCACAGGGGTTATACAGCGCTGCAGGTTATTGTAGGATGCAGGGAGAGTGGGTTGTAAGAGGGAGATGGATGATTAGTAGGGTATGGAGTGCAGCATGACGGTGAATAGTGCAGGGATAGAGGGTAGCAAGAGATCGAGGTAGAAGGGACTAAGGGAGGTGCTAGAGGTATAATCTTCAGAGTTTGTGTAGTAAGTCAGTTTCTGTCAAAAAGTCAACAAGAGAGTCAGGATAAAAGGAGGGTCCATCTGCAAGAAGGGAAGGTAAAGAAAGGGCCGCAGAGCGAAGACGTCGTTGGAGGTAAATTCTGCGTGCTCGTTAATAGTGGGCAGTCCAGCAGAATATGTCGAACAGACACTGGAACCTGACAATGCTCACAGAGAGGGGCAGGGAGCCTCTCCATGAGATACCCGTGAGTAAGACGAGTGTGGCCGATGCGAAGACGGAAGAGTGTAGTCTCCCAACCTCGACATTGGTGACAAGAAGGCCAGAAACCTATAACCGGTTTAATAGAATGAAGTTTGTTATTCATCAGGTCAGACCAGCGTTGTTGCCAACGGGTGCGAAGGTGGGTAGCAATGACCGCAAAATAGTCCGTGAAAGGAACACCTCTATATGAAACTGGAAGGTCATGTACTGCTGACCGCGCAGCAGTGTCTGCCTGTTCATTGCCCTGTACGTCAACATGACCAGGGACCCAACAAAAGACAATATCTTTATGCTTGCTAAAGATACGGCGTAACCAAAGGTGGATACGAAGAACTAGGGGTGAGGTGTATCAATTTTACGGATAGCCTGTAAAGCACTAAGGGAGTCTGAAACGACCACAAATGGTGATACAGGCATAGATGCAATACGGATAAGTGCCACAAGAATGGCATACAATTCAGCCGTAAATATGCTAGCCGAGGGTAATAGATGTCCTCGTACGACGCTGTCCGGAAACACTGCTGCGAATCCGACGCAGTCAGATGACTTTGAACCATCGGTGTATACTGCGATGGCATGGGAATGAGAACGAAAATGGTCTAGAAAGAAAGAGCGAGAAGCCGCCGTAGGTAGTTGGGCTTTCGCGCAAGGTAGAGGAATAGAACAGACACGGACAGCAGGAACTTCCCAAGGGGGTAGAGGAAAGGGTGAAGCCACATGAACATATAAAGGCGGAAGCTGAAGGGAAGACAAGAGTGAATGCAGATGAAGAGAAAAGGGACGAAGTAAACAGGGGCGACGAACAAATAACGAGCGTCTACTAACATCTGTGACAATCCTATACATGGAAGGATTGCGGAGGTCATGAGAGCGAACATAATAGCGAATGTAATGAGCATTTCGACGATCAGACAAGGATGGAATGTTCGCTTCTACATAGAGGCTCTCAACCGGGGAAGAACGAAAAGCACCAAGGCATAAGCGTAATCCCTGGTGATGGATGGGATTAAGGCTGGAAAGAGTGGCAGGAGAAGCTGCCGAATATATCTGGTCACCATAATCAAGTTTCGATAAAATTAGGGCCGAATGTAGGCAAAGGAGAGTTCTACGATCAGCCCCCCATGAAAGATGTGAGAGGGTTTTAAGGAGGTTCAGCCGGCTATGACAAGTCGCCTTCAGAGAGGTAATGTGAGGTTTCCAGGACAATCTGCGGTCAAACAGGAGGCCGAGAAACCTGACTATCACGTTCTGGGATACGTGAGCCGTATAGGTACAATGGATAATCAGAGACCACTGAACGTCTAGTGAACGTAATTTGATGAGTTTTGCCACTAGAAAATTTAAACCCGTGAGTGGTGGCCCAATCAGAAACCTGGTTGATGGCATGCTGGAGGGAAACTGCAATGAGGTGACAGTCAGCACCTGCACAAGCCATAGCAAAGTCATCCACATAGAGGGATGACCAAATATTGGATGGGAGAACAGATGCTAGATTATTTATAGCAAGCAGAAAGTGTTGTGCTCAGAACACATCCCTGGGGGACACCTTCAGCTTGGACAAATTCCGGGGAGAGTTCATTACTAACCCGGACCCGGAAATGTCTGTCAGTTAAGAAGGCCTTAAGAAAGAATGGTAGGTTGCCTCGGAGGCCTAAGGAGTGGGCCTGGGTCAAGATATTATATCTCCAAGTTGTGTCATAAGCCTTCTCAAGGTCGAAAAAGATAGCGATAACCGAATGGTTATTCGCAAAGGCATTACGAATATACGTATCCAAGCGCAGCAAGGGGTCAATGGCAGAACGGCCCTTACGGAAGCCATATTGACTAGGGGAGAGACTATTGTGAGTCTCTAAATACCACATCAAACGTCTATTAACTAGACGTTCCATCACCTTGCAAATTGCACTGGTAAGAGCGATGGGACGGTAGTGAGAGGAATCACGTCCCGTAGTACCTGGTTTTCGAAAAGGGAGAACAATAGCAGACTTCCACAGCTGGGGAAGAACTCCTTGCGACCATATGAGATTAAAGAGTCGCAAGAGGACAGCAAGAGCAGACTGATGTAAATGCTGTAGCATACGAATATGTATGCCGTCTGGCCCAGCTGCCGATGATCTGTAAGCAGAGAGAGTTGCCTCCAGTTCTTGAAGGGTAAAAGGCACATTATAGGATTCTTCTCTAAGAGAAGAAAAATCTAAGGGCTTTAACTCGCTGGCAGACTTAGAAGAAAGGAACGAGGGGCATAGATGTAGCCCCTGAGAAATGCGGACGAGATGATTACCAATTTCAGTGGCAACGGCAAGAGGGTGTGCTATATCGACACCAGCAACCTGAAGAACAGGAGCCGGGTCGGGGGAGAATTTACCACTCAATTTCCGCACTTTCTTCCAGACTGCACTCATCGAGGAAGCCGAGTGACAGTAGAAACGTAATCTCGCCAGCAAGTGCGTTTAGCATCACGTATGACACGGCGAGCAATAGCTCTCTTCTGCTTGAAATCAAGGAGTCTCTCTGTGGTTCTGTTATACCGATACCTGCCCCATGCAGCACGTTTCAAACGCACTGCCCGAGCACAAGTAGGAGACCACCAAGGCACGCACTTCTGAGGATGCTTGCCCGAGGTTTGGGGAATAGAATGTGAAGCCGCTGTGAAGATGGAGGACGAAAAGAGATGTAAAACCTCATCAATGGAGGACGTGGTAGGAACCTCATGAAAGGCAGTAAGATGTGCGTAAAGGTCCCATTTCGCCCGGTCAAATTGCCAGCGTGGGCAATGAGGAGGGGAGAAAACAGAGGGACTTTAGGATAATTGGGAAATGATCGCTGTCATGTAAGTCCGGGAGGACAGACCAGGTGAAGTCAAGGACAGTTGATGAAGAGCAGATGGAAAGATCGATGCAGGAGAAAGAATGAGTTCGGGATCAAAATGGGTAGGAGTACCGTATTTAAAACATGGAGGGAAGAGAAGCAAGAAATGCCTCCAACTGAATGCCACGGGAGTCACAGTGCGACCCTCCCCAGAGAAAGTGGTGCGCGTTAAAATCGCAAAGTAATAGAAGGGGTGGCGGTAAGGAAGAAACCAGAAAATCAACATCTGGGATAGACAATGCCCGCGAATGGGAGAGATATAAAGAACAGTGTGTATACCACTTATTCAAGTGGATACGGGCTGCGGTGTAATGTAAGGAAGAAGGGACATAGAGCTGACGGTATGGAACACCAGTGCGTATAAGGAGAGCACTTTCGTTAAAGGTTCCATCGGAAAAAGGATCCGATGAATATAAATTATAGCCTGAAAAGGGCCTGATAACAGTGGATTGTAATTTGGGTTCTTGCAAACAGACCCCAATAGGGAAAAACTGGGAGAGCAACACCTGAAGCTCACTCCTGTTACCCCTGAGGCCTCGGATATTCCACTGCAAATAAGCCATGATTTATGGAGAAAAAGATAGAAGTGGAAGTGAGAGGAAGCTATGGACTAGGGTTAGAAAGGTCCACGTGTGGAGGCAGCGGAAGACCTGTAATCAGAGAGGGAGGAGGACGTTGTGAAGGAAGGGGGGGTTGAGACGAAGAAGAGAGATGAGGAACCTCAGATGGAGTAGTGTCCATCATCGGCCCAGTCTCTGAAATATATTCTGCAATAGCTTCCAGTGTTTCGGAAGTCAAAGATGCAGAATGGGAGACTACATTAGAAATGGAAGAAACTATCGGGGAGTCTATAGACTGTACTAAAGTAGAGGACGAGGAGGTAGAAGAGGAAACTGTCGTAGGGACTTGGGAGGGGACGGGATGAAGGAGGAGGATGAACCTCCACACACGTTACAGAACTAGTCGGAGGCGAAGAACCTGGCAATAGGGATTTTTTGCCGGGCTTATAAGAGGGGCGCTGAGGTTTAGGTGTAGGACGAGGACGTGTAGACTCAGAACTGTGCGAGTGAATAGAGGAAGGAGTGTGGATAGTATGTGAAGCCGAGGTAGGGACCTCGGAGCCAAGAACATCAAAAGGATTCGAGACAGGGGTGACTGAGGATGAAGCGACCACAGAGGAAGCCGTGGAAGTTGGGACCCAGAAGCGGGCGACGTTTAGCAATGCGAGAATAGGAAATACGGGAAGTTTCCCTTGAACGCGAAGATGAGGGACAGCCATAACGTATGAGAAGCCTTCCGCCTCTTTGAGACAACGGATTTCCCGCTCATTCAGGTAAACCTGACAACGGCGAGAATATGAAGGATGTGCCTCATGACAGTTAAGGCAAGAGGGAGGTAGAGTACAAGAACTGGCATGGTCGTCAGCACCACAGACTGGGCATTCGGCCATGGACCTGCAATATTTTGCTGGATGACCAAAACGCCAGCAGTTTCTACACTGCTGTGGTGTAGGGGTCACCTTTCGAACTTGTAAACGTTTACCTGCAATGTAGACCGAAGGTGGCAGTTCTCGGCAGTCAAACGTTAAACGAGCTATATTGCAAGGATAACGTCTTCGCTTATTGGCTGGGAGGACAAACAGTGTCAACTTTAAGGATAGGGAGTTCCTGGAGCTCAAGCTGCTCGAAAATGTCATCACCACATGTCTGGAAATTCCGTTGGACAATGGTGTGGGGCAAAATGACAGAACCACAACAAGAATTGAGGGAATGGTGCTTGTCAATAGTAACAGTAGTAGTATCAATAGTTGTAAGAAGAGAAAGATCGCGAGCTTGGCCAGCATTCTGGACCGTGATGATGCGAGTGCCGCTCTTGAGAGCGTGAAATGAGATGTTTTGACCAACATGGCGTAGCAGAGCCTTACCAATACTATGGTCTGAAAGATAGGCATTAGGAGAAATCGGTCGAAGAGTAAAAAACTTTGTCCATTGAGTAGTTTGAAACAGAGAGTTTAAGGGGAGTGCGTGACGAGCTTGTCGTTTCTGAGATGAACGAGAAGAAAGTGTCGAATCGTCATGTGTGGGTCTTGGTCGTTTGGGTGTGGGACCAGGTGTGGTCCGATGTGAGACGGGCGAGCGATTCGAAAATTGCCGCACCGTCGAGGGAGAAGCCGGAATCAAGGTCAGAGAAGAGCGAAGGTCAGACGTATCGAAAGAGTCAGTCGGGTCCCTGGTACCTGAAGCAGGTGACGAACCGGCACCAGCAAGAGGTACAGGGGCATGAGAGGTGTCCAAAGAGTTGTCCGTTAACGAGGCAGGGTCAGTACTGGGTGCGGTATCAGGAAGGGGCCCGGGGGTAGTGGGTTCATGGATTGGGTCAGCCATGGTTAGGTTACTTCTTTCTTTTTATTTTTAAGAAAAAAAAATAAAATAAAAATAAAAAAAGAAAAAAAGTGGGGGAACGTGGAGGAATAGGTCCTAGGAGGAATGAAAGGGAGCGCAAATCCCCCTCCGTGCCCAAGAGGACCTCAACACCGCAAGTAGTGCAGATGCTGCATGGAACCCGTGCCATACCCTACCCTTCATGCCAGTAAACCAGCAATCCGGGATAGCAACCTCACATCCACCGAGCCATCTCGGCGGACAAAAGAGAGGGCGGCCGGATATCCGCCACAAAGCATACCGCCTTGGCCACCACCCCGGAATCCGAAGGTGGCCTCCAGAGATACACCCGTCGCCCGAAAGATACCCAAGCCACCCCCGGGTGACCGGAGAAGGATCGGGACATCCCCAGGCGATCCAGATTCCACGGCAAACTACACCACCGCCAAGGACCTCAACGGAATGGGATGGACTACGATACCCTTCCCCCTACCTAGGAACTAGAATGCCTGAGGAGAGAAGCTCCCAGGGTAAAACTGGGAAGGAAATAAGGGAGGGAGGAGGAGGAGGAAAGGGAAAAGGGAGGATGGGGAAGATGGGAAAAGGGAGGGGGGATTGGGGGGTAATTAGGTTCGGTCTGAGGAAGAAGACCAAGAGGTCAAATTCCTCAGACCGATAGCCTCTTTACCACGACAAGGAGACCCCCCTTAAAGAGGTATACATAACAGTAAATCTTCTATTTTTTGTGAATAAAAATTCAAAATGGAAAGCAAAAGTAATGTAAGAGGGGCCTGGAGACGTGACTAATGAACAGAGAAGATGTTATTTTAGTGCCAGGAATGTCTGCCTTTTATTATGGACCCTCTTTTGAAATTGCCATAGTTTGAAATTTGTGTGAAATTGGCCAATTTGCCATTTTCTGACAACTATTTTGGGTAGTTGAAATTGGTAAATAGGCAGTTTCTTGTACTCAATCGATAAAAGAAATGGAGTTCTAGCGAAATAGCTATAATTTTAGTAGACTGAAACATTGGAATTTGCCAAAAATAGGGCTGTGGGCAAATCGCCGATGCGTAAATGTCATCGCTACCGCTAACTTTGCGAAAGCATAATTCCGTTAGTTTTCGATCAAATTTCATAATTTTTTTTAAATTCTTGGACCCTGAGAAAGTTTCGGAAAGGGTCCTTGGACCCCCAAAGGGTTAAGGAAAAATGGAAATTAGTTTAGTCCTTTCAGACGCACAAAAGTACTTGCAATATTAAACTTACATAATTGTTCGATTTCCAAGGTGACAAATTCGGGGGTCCACTGTATTTGCAAAAGGCATTTTAAACATGTAAATATCAGCTTAATATTAAAAATTTGCAAAGGATATTTAAACAAAAGCATGTATTTATATACAATGTTAATACAGAAAGCAATATAATAATCCTTGTACTTGACCATCAATAAAAAGTTAAGGATCAAAAACACTGTGGCTCAAGCATCAGAGCACAGAATACCAAATACAGGTTAGACTATGAAAGTACAAAGGCAAATTTGCAAAACTTACAAAAGAGGAAGAAACTTTGGTGGAAAATTATCTATTAGATAGATACATAATTTTATCTTCTCAAAACTGTACACCATCTCCTGTATTCATCATTCTTTTGTCCAATAGTTAAATGCAAACTATTCTGTACACAAGTTAGACACAATAATCCAAAAATTCTTCTGAAGCACTAAACCCATAATGAGTCAATACAGTCCCTGAGGAATGGGAGGCATTCAGGTTCAAGGAAGGAAACAAGAAATCCAATTATGTACTGTGATCAAGAGTCCCTCCCAGCATCAAGGAACCTTCCTTGGTGTAACTGTTTAGCAGCATTACTTAGGGTAAACTGATGCTGGAGAATTATTTTATGAGGAAGCACTAAACCCACAGGTGCCATACAGTGCTTGAGAAACAGAAGGCAAGCAGATTTGATCTAAGGAAGCAGGGAGTAGCTCAAATTCCCTGGAACAAAGCACCCTTCACTTGAAAGGTGATGCTGGGGAAAGGCTCTTGACCAGAGGAAGTGCAGTTGACATCTCACTAGATCAAACCTAGTGTTTCCCCTCCTCAGGTTCTGTATGAACCTTAAGAGTTTCCCCATAATAATTACTCAATCACATTAAAATATATTATGTAGTATCTGAAATGCAGAAGAATTCAGATTGCAATATAGCTTGCTTAGAAGGAAACCCTGACCCCCCTTATCTTTTTACTGGTTTTGATGAAGTACTGTACAACAGGTGTTATGACTATAATAAATATTTGCATATAACCTTCCCTGCTTGACTTGTCTATACAACATATTGGTGCTAATTTAGCTTACAAAATACCTACATAAGCAGTATCTAAGATTTGGTGCCCTACTGACCAATTACAATCAATACAGTTTCAAATACATTGACAAAAAATATTTATTCTGTATTGTCCAAGCTTGCTAGCAAATTATATGCAGCAGGGTATAATTCCCTTAATAATTATGAACCTATTCACTCCATGAGGTTACCCTGATGTTGTACATACTTAAATAGTAATGATGGTATCATAAAATGGTAAATACTTCTGCTTTATATACAATGTATGTAAATATTAATTTCAAACATTTCATTCATATATATATAACACAGCCATGATTAACTTAAAAATATTACTAAAGCCTTTTATCAAGTATAAACAAACTATGCATCATAAAATGACCATATAAAAGTATTTACCTGATATAAAAACTGACAGTAAGCAGTTCATTCCTAAAACTTTTTTTTTTCAGTGCAATTGAGATCTGACCTCAAATACTCTCTCTACCTTCCAATCATCAGTTCTACTTAACCTCTCCTAAGTTTTTCCTATGAATTGTACTTTGTGTTGGCCAAATCTAAAAACAAAATTCTTGGTGCATTTAAAAGAATAATCTTCACATATTTTATATTAAAAGTTTTTACCATATACCCAATTATTTCTTAATACACATCCTGTTCAATTTAAAAGAAAGTGCTACATGTAAATGAATTTAACATTCAAAGATAAAATTCATTCATAGATAAATTAAATTACACTACATTGTTTGACATGTTTCTATGAACTAAGCTAACATTTCCTGTGCAATACTACAGATTAACACAAAGTGGTGTTAGTGTCTTATTTTAAAACCAAATTCCTGCACTACTTTTTTTTTACCTTTAGCATTTTTAACTACTAGGTCACCACCTCATAACTTGACTTAAACAGAAATAAACACTTGCATGAACACACGCACCAATTTTCAAGATGTCTACAAAAGAATAATGCATACAAAAAGAAATTGGAATTTTTCTTGAAGACAATGTTTCACCTTCATAGCAGGTCTTAGGTCTGATAGAATATACCTGGTGGTAGCCCATTATATATAGGAATAGAAAAAAGTATAAATAGAAGTTTAGCAAATATACAGGAGCACTGCAGTCAGCCTACTAGTTCACCCTAAGTAAAATTTGAAATGTATAATATCGAGTCATGCATTGGTGAATAGTAGTAACAGGTATTATCAGTGTGCTGAGTAATGTACATGGTTCATGACAGTACTGATAGCGGTTTAGCCTGTTAAAAGCTTCCTTGGATCTGATTGTATTGGTAAACTCCAGCATTTGCTGTGTGTCCAGCACAGGAATTCTCACTATGCAAAACTGGTCATTAAAAGTGAGATGCTACATACATAGTTACGAAACCATGGTCATTACTAAAACCAACATATTTCAGAACCAATGAAGTTTTTTAAGAGCCAAATCCCCATCAGTACAGTTGGTGAATAAAAAATACTACTGCTGATTCACTCAGCATGCTGATAATACCCCTAATGCTATTACAGTGGTCACTTGAGTTATGGATGGGCTTAGTTATGATAAGCTTGAGTTGTGATTTACCCTCATAAAGGAACTTAGTTTTGAGTTGTCATGAAAAATCTGAATACAATATTGAGTGATGGTCGATGGCCCTTAGATGGACCAGAGACAAAACAGGTTGATAAAGAGGTCTTAACTGGGGTGATGGTGGAGGGTGTGTTAGAAGTGATTGGGTAGGAGAGGGTGGAAGGCAGGCAGAGACACGAGTGTGTACACATGTACACGATGTGGGCGGCAGAAAACTGCAACAAGAGGAGCGTAAATATTAACCCTTTCACTGTCAAGCCTCCCAAAATTAAAAGTGCTCAGTATCTACAAAAAATTAAATGATAAAGAATCTTTCTGAAGTTAATGACAAAAAAAAAAAATGAAATTTGATGGAAACCTTCCACAATTACAGTGGTACCCCGGTTTACGATGGTCCCCAAACTCACCCTTTTATGTAAGTTTATTTTTTTAAATGCTTTTGTAAGTGTAATTTTGGGGGTCTAAAAGGACTAGTCTATTTTACAACTTTTCTTAAGGAGATAAATTCGTTTGGTAATGGCACTTGAACAGCATTCTGGAATGAAAAAATATCGTAAACCGGGGTACCACTGTACGTGGGTGAAATGTTAGCAGTCTGGGCGCAATTTACACATTAATGATTTCGCCACCTGAGTCCTAGTTTAAGCCAATTACATTGCTCAATTTAGTCAAATTCTTAGCTATTTTGTTAGTATGCTTTCTCTGTTGTACTGATCAAGTAAAAGAAACCGCTCATTCAACTATCAGAACTAACCTATAAAGTGCACAAAACCCGGTAATTTCGCCAATTTTTATAAAAATTAAAAACTGCTATTATAAAACCAACAGTCGTAGTTTGGCTCTTCTCATCATGCACGGGTCAGAATTTTTTTATATACTGTGCGCACTCATTGCACAGACCCATTCTCCTACATCTAGGGCCAAAATTTATCGCTCGTAGCTTATCTAAGGGAGCCGAGCTCAAAACAGATTTATGTGAGGAACCCTGGCATTAATAATGTAGATCTATGTGAGGAACCCTGGCATTAATAATGTAGATCTATGTAATGACCAATGAAAGGGTTAAAAGCCATCCCTCAGACTGATAGAAAGTGTAAGCAAAAACACCAGGAGCAACGACATTTCAAATGCCATATTAATTATTCAAACTAAACTGCCAACTAATATTCGGTAAGAGCTCTGCATTATAAATTCATATATACTCATTGTAAAGAAAGAAATCTTTCTTTCAACAAACTGGCTGTATACCACCAAAGCAGGGTGGCCCAAAAAGAAAAACAAAAGCTTCTCTTTTTAACTTTAGTAATGTATACAGGAGAAGGGGATACTAGTAACTTGCTCCTGGCATTTTAGTTGTCTTTTACAACACGCATGGCTTACAGAGGAAGAATTCTGTTTCACTTCCCCATGGAGAAAAGAAAGAAATAAGAATGTCAAATGGGCTGCCATCTATCGAGACTAAATGATATTAGCAAATCCTAACATTTGTGAATAGGATGAGTAGACTAAGACATGTACAGTTTTATGCTTAGAAGGCAGAAAACTAAGTTTTTCCAAATTACTGAATCCAGAACTACAAATTTACAGAGATTTAAGTTACAGTCTTTAGCTCTCTTAAGATAAAATTAACATTTTCAACTAACATTAACCTCCCATACAGTACCTTTTATTGCATATAAAACAAAATACACATACACAAAAGCCAGACATCCTGGCTAACAGAATCCTCCATAGACGAAGGTTTAATGAGAAAACTGGCTGTGAAGATGTGGTACATCTACAGTACTGTGGCTTATAAAAGCTTAAACCACATTATCATAGCTTGTCTTCAAGAATAAATGTTTCTCACCATAAATTATATTAATATGTTAGGCATAGTAGGATGGAGAGAGCAGAAGATCTGTCAATACTACCAGCTGGTCCTCAGTAAATTTCTGCTTGTGGTCTCGCCAGTTGTCGTGGTGTGTTCGTCGAAAATTACTAAGGGTCTTTTTGATAGTTGCCTGTTGTGAAGATAAAGAAAAATGCATATATATATAATAAAAGTATGTAGATACAATACTCTGTATAAGAAAAAATTAAATGGATGGCACATAATCACTTAAAGCAGTAAACGTCTAAACATTTGGGGATACAATATATGTAAATTAAAATACAATAAAGCAATCAAAGAATTACAGACTAACAAAATACATGAAGTGATGTGATAGTTTGCCTGAAGGTTCAATTTATCCAACCCTGATCTAATAAACAAGAACATTCGAGCCGGCAAGAAAATAAAAGTAAAAAAAAAAGTGCATAGACTAGATGATTTGAAAAAAATTAAGATGCAAAGGAAGAATGGTAGGAGACAAAGCATAATCAGGTAAAATGTAAATAAGCCATGCAAAATCATGAACAATAATAATCAAATAAGCACTAAACCTGAAAAGGTCAGTATTGAAAAAAAAGGGAATAAAACTAAAGAAATTAATGCAAGAATACTGTGTATAAAACCCCTTAGTGGAATTACACAGGATATGTGGAGGATTCTCTCACTTCAATACCATGTACTAAAATTCATTTAAAAATTATATATAATCAGTTCAGATTATTACAGCTTGATTTTCTAACTTTAAAAATGTTAAATAAAATGATATTATTACAGAAAATTAAAATGTAACTTACAGGTATAGGATGTGGGTCATTGAGATGTTCACTAAGTGTGACTAACACTTGAGGCAGCATGTCAGGCACATCATAGGGGAAGGCACTGACATATGCACACAGCCCCAACACTCCTGCATGTAACTCTAAAAGTTCTTGGGCTTTTAAAGGCTCCTTTCGTCTTCTTTTCTGTTCACGGCCATTCTGAAGCTTGGACGTAAATTCTCCCTACAAATAAATATTTTGTTTGATATGGATTTTTATAATTTTTTACATTAATTGCACTTTGAATATTGTTGTAATATTCAATCATCCAGACAGTGGGTGAATGGTCAAAGATATTGTCCAAAACCAAAACTGGCAGTTAATCAAGATTCTGGAAAAATGAATGCCGGACAGACTAGTAATTACAGTACAATATTAGTGTTTTTTTTTTCCTTTTTTTTTTCATCAAACCAGCCATATCCCACCAAGGCAGGGTGACCTAAAAAGAAAAATTAAAGTTTCTCTCTTTAAATTTAGTAATGTATACAGCAGAAGGGGTTACTAGCCCCTTGCTCCCGGCATTTTAGTCACCTCTTACGACACACATGGCTTATGGAGGAAGAATTCTGTTCCACTTCCCCATGGAGAACATTATTATATAGTATATACAACCTTAAAGAGAATGATGGAGAGTCTTACCAGTAGTTTATCTTCTGCCTTAATGAATTTACAGTGTAAAAGTCCACTGAGAACAGTAGAGGCCATTTGCTGTACCTCCAGCCTCACGTCGGATAGAAGACCCACCACCAGCTCTTGAACTTGTTGAGTCGCTTTCTCATCACTGAGGATGGTGAACATGTTAGTGAAGACGGCTACCTGTAGCAGGGACAACACTGCAGCTCGGGCACGCCACCAACTGTTGATAGAGAAATAATAAAAATAATCATAGTAAAATTTCAGATTATGAAGCACTGTACGTATACACAATCACCTGTTCATTTACCATCAATGGCATCAACTTTAACAAAATTCTATATTTCAAGATACTTTTACTCAATGTTTTGTCAGGTTCATTAACTTTCTCAACCAGAAATCCAGACCACTGTACCTGCATCCTCCATCAGGCACAATATTAATCTACTAGTTAATGAAGAGCATTCCAAAACAACTGCAAACCCTCAAACCTGTTTATGACTTCTCAATACATACATGCTATATAGAGGGGGTTGGCCTTTTGAAGAAACTTATAGGCAAGTGTGTTACCTGTTGACATGTTCATTTAACACTTTATATATTATACAATATAGATTTACAAGTTCAAGGCTGTTGTTTTACGGCTGGTGATTCATGCACTCGTGCAGTGTTGGCAATCCTTGCACCTGTGTAAGGCTGGTGATTTTTGCACCTGTATAAGATTGGCAATTTGCACTCTTGTATAAGGGCAAACAAGCAAGAGTGTAGATTCATGGCTGCACTAGCTCAGTACAAATCAACTCGGTGAAAATCACATCACAAAATTAGTAAATTTCATTGATGTTAAATACTGTAATACAAAACTTAGGCTGACCTTACACTGGTTGGGTAATGTTAGACTATGTTATGTTCATTAAAACAGAAGATTTGTTTAGCTGTTAAATTAGTTACGGTGCAAATTAAATCATCATCATTCACTCCATCACTGTCTTGCCAGAGGCATGCTTACACTACAGTTATAAAACTGCAACATTAACACCCCTCCTTCAGAGTGCCGGCACTGTACTTCCCATCTCCATGACTCAAGTCTGGCCTGCCAGTTTCCCTGAATCCCTTCATAAATGTTACCTTGCTCACACTCCAACAGCACCTTTGCCTTTGATATACCTTTGAATAGTTTCGAGATTTTCTCTACTCTCTGAGCACGGCCATGGGCCAGGCTCGTCTGGTGCTTGCCTGGTCAACCAGGCTGTTGCTGCTGGAGGCCCGCTGCCCCACATATCCGTCACAGCCTGGTTGATCTGGCACCTGGTGAAGATACTTGTCCAGTTTCCTCTTGAAGGCTTCTACACTTGTTCCAGCCATGTTTTGGATATCTTCTGGTAAGATGTTGAATAGTCTGGGACCCCGGATGTTGATACAGTGCTCCCTTATTGTCCCCATCGCACCTCTGCTCCTTACTGGGTTTATTTTATACTTCCTCCCATATCTCTCACTCCAGTATGTTGTTATGCCAGTGTGCAGATTTGGGACCAGGCCCTTGAGTACTTTCCAGGTACAGTGGACCCGAGTTTCGGTCACCTCGGAAATCGAACAATTATGTAAGTTTAATATTGTAAGTGCTTTTGTATGTATTTTTGGGGGTCTGAAAGGACTAATCTAATTTACATTTTTCCTTAAGGGAACAAATTCGTTTGGTAATGGCACTTGAACAGCCTTCTGGAATGAATTATGACCGAAACTCAGGGGTCCACTGTATATATTATCATGTATCTCTCTCCTCCGCTCCAATGAGTACATGTTCAAGACTTGACAGCACGTCAAGTACTAAAAACCATCTGTCTCCATTCACTCCTATCTAACACGCTCATGCATGCTTGCTGGAAGTCCAAGCCCCTTGCACACAAAACCTCCTTTACCCCCTCCCTCCAACCTTTCTTAGGCCGACCCCTACCCCGCCTTCCCTCCACTACAGGTTTACACACTTGAAGTCATTCTATTTTGTTCCATCGTCTCTACATGTCCAATAACCCTCTCCTCAACCCTCTGGATAATAGTTTTGGTAATCCCACACCTCCTCCTAATCTCCAAACTACAAATTTTCTGCATTTATATTCACAACCCACATTGCCCTCAGACACGACATCTTCACTGCCTCCAGCCTTCTCCTTGTTGCAACATTCACCACCCATGCTTCACACCCATATAAGAGAGTTGGTATAACTATACTCTCATACATTACCCTCTTTGCTTCAATGGATATTATAATCATGGGGGAGCACTAAACCCCCTTCCATGGATAAAGTTCTTTGTCTCCACAGACTCCTCAGTGTGCCACTCACCTTTTTCCCTTTGTCAATTCTATGATTCACCTCATCTTTCATAGACCCATCTGCTGACATGTCCACTCCCAAATATCTGAATACATTCACCTCCTCCATACTCTCTGCCTCCAATCTGATATCCAATCTTCTGTTAACTAATTTTTTGTTATCCTCATCACCTTACTCTTTCCTATATTCACTTTTAATTTCCTTCTTTTACATACCCAACCAAACTCATCCACCAAATTCAAAATACTATACAGTAATTACACCAATTTTCAGACACCACTGGTGTGGGTTACACTACCAGTTTACCAATACTCAGAACATGATTGGTGTACGTTTGCCAACATACCTGCTCTTCGCTACCTGTGTGATGGCGTCCATAAGCACTGGGATTCGCCCAGGAAGAACCAGAGCTTGACTAATGACAGCTAATGTTGCCACACAATTACCACGAAGCTCTGGATCATTGTCAACACTTTCCAACTTACATAAGTGTGGGAGGAACCTGAATGTAGAGAGATAACTATGATAATGCTGATCAAGTGAACTTGTAATACAAATTCAAACATTTAATTATGATGTGTATTTTTAAAGATAAATATGTATACCTTTCGATCCAAAGAATACAAGAAACTGCTGTGAATCCAGTAACTTAACAAATGATAAATACATAGTACCACAGTATTATAACTTGTACTAATATAAAAACAGAGAAATAAGTTTTTATTAATTTCAAGGCAAAGGAAAAACAAAATGTTCTTTTGGCAAGGTTTTTTTGCCTCATTGAAATTGTGGCAATTATTTTTGCATATTCTTATATGATTTTTATATATAGTTATTGTGCCTTATATTTCTCTCCTATTCACCAAGAGCAAATACAAGATTAAAACAAAAAATACTGTTTTGAAATTACTCCTTATTAGGTATAAATGAGAATATTAGGTACGTAGTAGGTTGGTAGTCAGCAACCACCCAGGGAGGTACTACCGTCCTGCCAAGTGAGTGTAAAACAAAAGCCTGTATTTGTTTTACATGATGGTAGGATTGCTGGTGTCTTTTTTCTGTCTCATAAACATGCATGATTTCAGGTATGTCTTGTTACTTCTACTTACACTTAGGTCACACTACACATTCATGTACAAGCATATATATATACACACCCCTCTGGGTTTTCTTCTATTTTCTTACTAGTTCTTGTTCTTATTTCCTCTTATCTCCATGGGAAAGTGGAACAGAATTCTTCCTCCGTAAGCCATGCGTGTCGTAAAAGGCGATTAAAATGCCGGGAGCAAGGGGCTAGTAACCCCTTCTTGTGTGTATATTACTAATTGTAAAAGGAGAAACTTTCGTTTTTCCTTTTGGGCCACCCCGCCTTGGTGGGAAACGGCCGACGTGTTGAAAGAAGAAGAAAGTGTATTTTTAAAGATAAATATGTATATCTTTCGATCCAAAGAATACAAGAAACTGCTGTGAATCCAGTAACTTAACAAATGATAAATACATAGTACCACAGTATTATAACTTGTACTAATATAAAAACAGAGAAATAAGTTTTTATTAATTTCAAGGCAAAGAAAAACAAAATGTTCTTTTGGCAAGGTTTTTTTGCCTCATTGAAATTGTGGCAATTATTTTTGCATATTCTTATATGATTTTATATATAGTTATTGTGCCTTATATTTCTCTCGTATTCACCAAGAGCAAATACAAGATTAAAACAAAAAATACTGTTTTGAAATTACTCCTTATTAGGTATAAATGAGAATATTAGGTACGTAGTAGGTTGGTAGTCAGCAACCACCCAGGGAGGTACTACCGTCCTGCCAAGTGAGTGTAAAACAAAAGCCTGTATTTGTTTTACATGATGGTAGGATTGCTGGTGTCTTTTTTTTCTGTCTCATAAACATGCAAGATTTCGGGTACGTCTTGCTACTTCTACTTACACTTAGGTCACGCTACGCAAACATGTACACGTTTATGTATACACACTCATCTGAGTTTTCTTTGATTTTATCTTAATAGTTCTTGTTCTTATTGCTTTTCCTTTCATATCCATGGGGAAGTGGAATAAGAATCTTTCCTCCGTAAGCCATGCGTGTTGTAAAAGTCAACTAAAATGCCGGGAACAATGGGCTAGTAACCCCTTTTCCTGTATAGCTTACTAAAAAGAAGAAAGAAAGAAGAAAACCGTCAAAGTGGGATGTTTGAATGTGCGTGGATGTTGTACGAATGATAAGAAAGAGATGATTGTAGATGTTATGAATGAAAAGAAGCTGGATGTCCTGGCTTTAAGTGAGACAAAGCTGAAGGGGGTAGGAGAGTTTCAGTGGGGAGAAATAAATGGGATTAGGTCAGGGGTTTCAAATAGAGCTAAAGAAGGAGTGGCAATAATGTTGAATAATCAGTTATGGCAGGTAAAGAGGGAATATAAATGTATAAATTCAAGGATTATGTGGAATAAAATAAAGGTTGGATGTGAAAAGTGAGTTATAGTAAGTATTTATGCACCTGGAGAAGAGAGAAGTGTAGAGGAGAGAGAGAGATTTTGGGAAATGTTGAGTGAGTGTGTGGGGAGTTTTGAACCAAGTGAGAGAGTAATTGTGGTTGGGGATCTTAATGCTAAAGTGGGTAAAAATGTTGTGGAGGGAGTAGTAGGTAAATTTGGGGTGACAGGGGTAAATGTAAATGGGGAACTATTAATTGAGCTATGTGTAGAAAGAGGTTTGGTAATAAGTAATACATATTTTATGAAAAAGAGCATAAATAAATATACAAGGTATGATATAGCACGTAAGGAAAGTAGGTTGTTGGATTATGTATTGGTGGATAAAAGGTTGATGGGTAGGCTTCAGGATGTACATGTTTATAGAGGGGCAACGGATATATCGGATCATTATTTGGTTGTAGCTACAGTTAGAGTAAAAGGTAGATGGGACAAAAAGAAAATGGTAACAGCAAGTAAGAGAGAGGTAAAAGTGTATAAACTAAGGGAGGAGGAAGTTAGGGTGAGATATAAGCAACTATTGGCAGAAAGGTGGGCTAGTGCAAGTATGAGTAGTGTGGGGGTAGAAGAGAGTTGGGATAGTTTTAAAAATGCAGTATTAGAATGTGGGGCAGAAGTTTGTGGCTATAGGAGGGTGGGTGCAGGAGGAAAGAGGAGTGGTGGAATGAAGAAGTAAAGGGTGTGATAAAAGAGAAAAAGGTAGCTTATGAGAGGATTTTACAAAACAGAAGTGTTAATAGAAGAGCAGAGTATATGGAGAGTAAAAGAAAGGTGAAGAGAGTAGTGAGAGAGTGCAAAAGGCGGATAAAGAATGGGAGAGGCTCTGTCAAGAAATTTTGCTGAAAACAAGAAAAATTTTGGAGCGAGATAAACAAGGTAAGAAAGCCTAGGAACGAATGGATTTGTCAGTTAAAAACAGAGTAGGGGAGTTAGTAGATGGGGAGCTGGAGGTATTGGATAGATGGCGGGAATATTTTGAAGAACTTTTAAATGTCGATGAAAAAAGGGAGGCGGTAATTTCATGTACTGGCCAGGGAGGTACAACATCGTTTAGGAGTGAAGAAGAGCAGGATGTGAGTGTGGGGGAGGTGCGTGAGGCATTGCGTAGAATGAAAGGGGTAAAGCAGCTGGAATTGACGGAATCATGACAGAAATGTTAAAAGCAGGGGGGATATAGTGCTGGAGTGGTTGGTATTTTTGTTTAATAAATGTATGAAAGAGGGGAAGGTACCTAGGGATTGGCAGAGAGCATGTATAGTTCCTTTATATAAAGGGAAGGGGATAAAAGAGAGTGTAAAAATTATAGGGAATAAGTTTACTGAGTATACCAGGTAAAGTGTATGGCAGGGTTATTATTGAAAGAATTAGAGGTATGCCAGAGAGTAGGATTGCAGATGAGCAAGGAGGCTTTAGAGTGGGTAGGGGATGTGTAGATCAAGTGTTTACAGTGAAGCATATATGTGAACAGTATTTAGATAAAAGTAGAGAAGTTTTATTGCATTTATGGATTTAGAAAAGGCATATGATAGAGTGGATAGGGGAGCAATGTGGCAAATGTTGCAAGTGTATGGAATAGGTAGTAAGTTACTGAAGGCTGTAAAGAGTTTTTATGAGGATAGTGAGGCTCAAGTTAGGGTGTGTAGGAGAGAGGGAGATTACTTCCCGGTAAAAGTAGGTCTTAGACAGGGATGTGTAATGTCACCATGGTTGTTTAATATATTTATAGATGGGGTTGTAAAAGAAGTAAATGCTAGGGTGTTGGGGAGAGGGGTGGGATTAAATTATGGGGAATTAAATGCAAAATGGGAGTTGACACAGTTACTTTTTGCTGATGATACTGTGCTTATGGGAGATTCTAAAGAAAAGTTGCAAAGGTTAATGGACGAGTTTGGGAGAGTGTGTAAAGGTAGAAAGTTGAAAGTGAACATAGATAAGAGTAAGGTGATGAGGGTATCAAACGATTTAAATAAAGAAAAATTGGCTATCACATTGGAGAGAGGGATTATGGAAGAAGTAAATGTTTTCAGATATTTGGGAGTTGACGTGTCAGCGGATGGGTTTATGAAGGATGAGGTTAACCATAGAATTGATGAAGAAAAAAAGGTGAGTGGTGCGTTGAGGTATCTGTGGAGACAAAAAACGTTTTCCATGGAGGCAAAGAAGGGAATGTACGAAAGTAAAGTGGTACCAACACTCTTATATGGGTGTGAAGCATGGGTTGCAAATGCTGCAGCGAGGAGGAGGCTGGAGGCAGTGGAGATGTCCTGTGTGGTGTAAATATTATGCAGAAAGTTCGGAATGTTGAAATTAGGAGAAGGTGTGGAGTTACTAAAAGTATTTGTCAGAGGGCTGAAGAGGGGTTGTTGAGGTGGTTTGGTCATTTAGAGAGAATGGATCAAAATAGAATGACTTGGAGAGCATATAAATCTGTAGGGGAAGGAAGGCGGGGTAGGGGTCGTCTTAGAAAAGGTTGGAGGGAGGGGGTAAAGGAGGTTTTGTGGGCGAGGGGCTTGGACTTCCAGCAAGCATGTGTGAGCGTGTTAGATAGGAATGAATGGAGACGAATGGTTTTTGGGACATGACGATCTGTTGGAGTGTGAGCAGGGTAACATTTTGTGAAGGGATTCAGGGAAACCAGTTAATTGATTTAGTTGGACTTGAGTCCTGGAAATGGGAAGTACAATGCCTGCACTTTAAAGGAGGGGTCTGGGATAGTGACAGCTGGGAGGGACTATTCTCAGCTGTCGTATCTGAGCGCCTCTGCAAAGACAGTGATTATGTATGAGTGTGGTGAAAGTGTTGAATGATGATGAAAGTATTTTCTTTTTGGGTCACCCTGCCTCGTTGGGAGACGGCCGACTTGTTGAAAAAAAAAAAAATGTTTCAATGACAATAAAATCTATGGAATAAATAAAATTTACCTGTAAATTTCTGGCGTGACACCATTGTAGCAACGACCCATCTGACCCACAAGCCACCGGCACACAGTGTTCATGAGGCGCACTGTTATTTTGCGTTCTTCACTGCCCCCGAAAAAACCATTTGCTGGACTTTTGATGTGATTTTCATGAATATTGTTCTTTACATTAATGATAGAATCTGAGGGTATTACATTAATAGGCTCACATATAACATCACTAGATATATCACAGTTTTCTCTGAGCTTCATTTTTGCACTGACTTTAAGGGTGTCCTTGTTGTCTCGTCCAGCCAGAAGACTAGGTGGCTCCAGGCTGGCAAGGTGGCTTGACAGTGGACTCAATAAGGAGATCTGTGAAGCACCACTAATGTGCATGGAATTCAACACCTTAGTCAAACTGTCACTATCCATAAGGGAGGAATTTTGTATATTCATTAATGATGGAACACCTTTTTCACTGAACACTGTACCATTAGGTTGTGGAGGGGAGGGAGGCATGTCTTGGGACAGAGAAAAGGATGGCCCACATTTCATATTATCAGAGTCACAATCATAGGCCATGCTTGAGTCTGATTCTTGAATAAGTAATGATAACTGAGGAAGTATATAGTCTATAAATTCTGCACTACTAGGATAGCGGGAAGTTATTCCTCCTGGCAGCACCAAGTCGTACATGAAGATACCCGTTAACACACTGCAAGAAAAACACAGCATTTACAACAAGTAGTTTCAAGAACTTTATCTTTCAGATCATCTCAATGATAACCCTTTAGCTTTACACTTCTATATTACCTTCACATATCAATATACTACATATATTCAAAAAAAGCTGTTTTTGACCTATCAAATATCCTGTATCTTACATAAAAAAACATAACACCACTAAATGGCCAGAAGGAATGAATATACTAAAAGTATTTCAATACAGTGTAGTAAATGTAGCAGATATATATCAATTCATCATAAAAAAAGTTGGTAACGAAGACTGTAGCTTAAAACGTACAGAATTTACCATTTTCACAACTTTGTGAATGACTTCACTTCATTTCCATTTAATTACCTAAAGTTGCTAACATACATCTTCAATGTCAAACTAACCTTCCTAGTCTATCCCTGATACTCTTGTATGGGTGTGAAAGTGATGGTCGAAGATACTCGAGTAATCGATGACTTAATTCTGCTACACGCCACTCTTGTTGCCCTAAACCTCCCATTAACATATACATCCGGCTGTGAAAAACAATAACGTCAAATACAAAAATTTTATAGGAAAAGAAAAGGAGAAAATAAAAAACATTTGTGCAGGAATCATAGATTCTTCTGAGAAGAAAATGCTGAAAGATATATAATGGAGATACGTATTACATACACACAAGAGTGCCTTTTTAAGACAAAAATCTAGCATCTACTCTTCATTATAAACTGTCTTACCTTGACCCATTAAATGCTCCTTCACTAGCTCTAAGGGGATCATCCATCAAGAGCTCCATTAGAGGGGCTAATCTATTGGGGTCTCGGTCAGCACTGGCTGTGGCCATACATGTACCCCAGTCTTCTACTGTCTCAACAGTCACTTTGGCCATACCAATCTGCAGGATAGGCTTTAATACCTCCCACAATGCCTGATGCTTGGCAAAAGTCCAATGTTTGCTTCCCCGAATCATACCTGAAATTAACAATTCTTCAATGTATTCAGAAGTTTCAAACCAATTACACATATTTATTGAAAAAAAAAAAAAAATAGGAAATTCCCTCAGATGTTAAGATCTTAATACTACTGAATTCACCAAAGACAATGAATCACCACTCTCAGTTCTATAAACAAAGTTAATACTTTCTTCTCATCCACTGGGACAAATCTGAGGACCAAACTAATTTTTTTTTTTCAACAAGTTGGCCGTCTCCCACCGAGGCAGGGTGACCCAAAAAGAAAGAAAATCCCCAAAAAGAAAATACTTTCATCATCATTCAACACTTTCACCACACTCATACATAATCACTGTCTTTGCAGAGGCGCTCAGATACGACAGCTGAGAATAAGTCCCTCCCAGCTGTCACTATCTCAGACCCCTCCTTTTCTTTTTAGTAAATCTATACAGGAAAAGGGGTTACTAGCCCATTGTTTCCAGCATTTTAGTTGACTTTTACAACACGCATGGCTTACGGAAGAAAGATTCTCATTCCACTTTCCCATGGATATGAAAGGAAAAGAAATAAGAACAAGAACTATTAAGATAAAATCAAAGAAAACTCAGATGAGTGTGTATACATAAATGTGTATACATAAATGTGTATATGTATGTGTAGTGTGACCTAAGTGTAAGTAGAAGTAGCAAGACATACCTGAAATTTTGCATGTTTCTTCTTCTTTCAACACGTCGGCCGTTTCCCACCGAAGTGGGGTGGCCCAAAATGAAAAACGAAAGTTTCCCATTTTACATTTAGTAATATATACAGGAGAAGGGGTTACTAGCCCCTTGCCCCCAGCATGTTAGTCGCCTCTTACGACACGCATGGCTTACGGAGGAAGAATTCTGTTCCACTTCCCCATGGAGATAAGAGGAAATAAGAACAAGAACTAGTAAGAAAATAGAAGAAAACCCAGAGGGGTGTGTGTATATACATATGCTTGTACATGAATGTGTAGTGTGACCTAAGTGTAAGTAGAAGTAACAAGACATACCTGAAATCTTGCATGTTTATGAGACAGATAAAAGACACCAGCAATCCTACCATCATGTAAAACAAATACAGGCTTTTGTTCTACACTCACTTGGCATGACAGTAGTACCTCCCTGGTTGCTGTCTACCAACCTACTACTGATGTCTATAATTATCTACTTAGCAACTAACCTGACTACTTATACAGCACTATTGGTGATCACATCCTCTAAAATAAGTACTATAATATATCGTTAAAAAATGAAACAAGTACAGTGGTACCCCGGTTTACGATATTTTTTCATTCCAGAATGCTGTTCAAGTGCCATTACCAAACGAATTTATCTCCTTAAGAAATGTTGTAAATAGACTAGTCCTTTTAGAACCCCAAAATTACACTTACAAAAGCATTTAAATAAACACATAAAGGGTGAGTTTGGGGACCATCGTAAACCGGGGTACCACTGTATTCTTACAACTGTATATAAGAATGCTGCATAAGTATGTTATTACAAGCCATGCCAATATTCTTCAAGGAATCAGTTGAATTTCAAGCTTTCAAAAGCTTTTTCAAAACAGATATGATCAACCTCACTCAAAGACAGAGTTTTCTGACAAATCAGACCAATATCTACTATAACTAATACACAAATAACCCACACAGAAGAGACTTGAAACTCATGATGACGTTTCAGTCCAACTGGGACCATGAATTAGTCACAAGTGACTAGTTAATGGTCCAAGTCAGACCAAAACATCATCATAAGTTTCCAAGTCAGACCAAAACATCATCATAAGTTTCAAGTGTCGTATAAGCTGGTTACTTGTACATTGTTCCACTCATGGTATTGTGCCCTTTTTGTTCTTCACCAGTACTAACCAAAATATATGAAAAAAGTAGTCCACAAATCACTATACTTATACATAAGCAAGCACTCTATACTGAACCCTTGCCAATATGGACTTAAACCACACACAAAAATGCACGAATGTTACACTGAAGAAATGTTGAGCATTATCAACATTACATGACAGGTGAGTAAACTATGGTTAAGTTGACAGGTAGTGAGAAACTACGTGGCAAGGAAACATTTTATTACAAAGTTTCATCCTGGACTGAACTTTTTTCAAGTATACAAATAGGTTAATACTGGATGAAATACTATTTTAATAAAGGTTTTTCCTGCAACATAGTCTCTTTCTCAACACTTGACAAGTATAAACAAGCTTTTGAAATGGTATGGGTGGGGTTAGAACCCATGGCAAGTGAGTTGTAAAACTCCAGGCCAGTGTGTAAGCCACTCGGTCAACTGGCTAATCCCACCTGTACCGTGGTTCGTTTACAATCATGTTATTACGATTTCATAAGTTATAACCTCTTGAACTATTACTGATCAGCAAAATGCTTCCAAGATTGTTGACTACAGTATACTATGTTTGCTAAATTTAGATACAACAGTACAGTCACAAAACAAAAATGCTAATGAAATGTTGCAAAATGTACAATATAAAAAGCATTTATTTTATTTCTGGCCTTAAGTTTTGGACTATCACAATGATCACTCAATTTCCTCTAGAGGAAACCTGAATAAATGGGGCTCTGAAACATATATTAATCAGATTTAAAAAATCTTTCAGATAATCAATACTTGAATAGTCATAAACGCACCAGTAATGATCTCTGTGGCACATCTCTGGCTGCTTTTCTGAGTCTCTCCCACAAGTCTTTTGACATGGCCCTGCAACACATGCATGAAGGTATCTCCAAAGTTTCGGAACAAGCCCTGCAAGAGTTAATATACATATTAATAAGCCATGTTTTTTAAGATCTGAATGTCCCTTAAAAAATTACAAGGAACAGAAAAACTACAAATATATTAAGAGAATTTATACATTTGACAAATACACTTCATGCAGAATAGTTTTTATTTATACAATATTTTATCCACTAGTTGGCATTACCAAGTACATAGAAAAAGGATAAAAATTACAGCTCAAATAAGGCATCTAGGTCAGGAGCAGTTTTACAACTGAGAGGATATCATTTTATACATATGGTACACAATATTGACAGGCTGATGAGAAAGACACATATGTGCAATGCCAGTAATCCCTATTGATGAGATATTTAGTGTTGCATATCTTACTCATTGTGAGTGAGAAGGCCTGGGTTTGAGCAGGGCCTGCCTTCCATGCAATAATGTATGTGTATGGCTGCAGAGCAACCACTCATTTTGCACATACACTGACCAATGCTAGGCCTCACTGAATGCTAACCCTTCTCACTCATATATCTGCCTAAGCTATATTTTTGAAGCAGTACCTGAACATTTGCCCTGGATGTCCTATACAGGTACAATGTAATTTCTTTTTCTTTAACAAACCGGCCGTATCCTACTAAGGCAGGGTGACCTAAAAAGAAAAATGAGTTTTTCTTTTTTAAATTTAGTAATTTATACAGGAGAAAAGGTTACTAGCCCCTTGTTTTATGTACTTGTTAAAGCCCAGTTGGCTGAAGATTAAAAAAAAGTGGAGTCAAGAGCTAGAGCTTGATTCCTACAGGCACAGCTCAGTTTGTACAACTCTGAGAATGCATACTATGTTCTTGTACCTAATTTTTTATGTCATATCAAATAAGTTACCTTATGAAAATTTATCTACAAAAATGGTACCTTAAACATCCAGAAACGGCGAGTGTTGAAATTATCGCGTTCCTTATTTTCCTCTAGAGATAAAAATGATATTAATTTGTCAACATTATCTTGCAACATGAAGAAATCATAAACCACCTGCTCTTCATCACTTAGCTCTTCTCTTTTTCTATCTAATGGAGGCTGCTGAGATGGCGGAGCATAAATCATCAATGATCTGCAAATACACCAGCAAACTAAGCATCTGCCTGAAATGCACAGCATGTTAGTGGCTTTTTTTGTGCTTAACAATATTTTATTACATGTAAACTACATTTTGTATACAGCAGAAAAGAAATAAAGTTGTATTAAAATTCACTAGTCTTAAAATGTGTCAGATTTTATTCTTTCAACTTTAAAAAGTAGTTAAAACAAAATTATTATTACAGTGGGGTAGATTTAAAAATGTAATGTTAGAGTGTTCAGCAGAAGTTTGTGGTTACAGGCGAGTGGGTGCGTGAGGGAAGAAGAGCGATTGGTGGAATGATGATGTAAAGAGAATAGTAAGGGAGAAAAAGTTAGCATATGAGAGGTTTTTACAAAGTAGAAGTGATGCAAGGAGGGAAGAGTATATGGAGAGAAAAAGAGAGGTTAAGAGAGTGGTGATGCAATGTAAAAAGAGAGCAAATGAGAGTGGTTGAGATGTTATCAACAAATTTTGTTGAAAATAAGAAAAAGTTTTGGAGTGAGATTAATAAGTTGAGGAAGCCTAGGGAACAAATGGATTTGACAGTTAAAAATAGGAGAGGAGAGTTATTAAATGGAGAGTTATTAAATGGAGAGTTAGAGGTATCGGGAAGATGGAGGGAATATTTTGAGGAGTTGTTAAATGTTGATGAAGACAGGGAAGCTGTGATTTCGTGTATAGGGCAAGGAGGAATAACATCTTGTAGGAGTGTGGGGGAAGTTCGTGAGGCAGTGGGTAGAATGAAAGGGGGTAAGGCAGCTGGGATTGATGGGATAAAGATAGAAATGTTAAAAGCAGGTGGGGATATAGATTTGGAGTGGTTGGTGCTCTTATTTAATAAATGTATGGAAGAGGGTAAGGTACCTAGGGATTGGCAGAGAGCATGTATTGTTCCTTTGTATAAAGGCAAAGGGGACAAAAGAGAGTGCAAAAATTATAGGGGAATAAGTCTGTTGAGTACTTTCATTTTTCCTTTTGACTTTCGTTTTTCCTTTTGGGCCACCCTGCCTCGGTGGGAAACGGCCGACGTGTTGAAAGAAGAAGAAGAAGAAGTCTGTTGAGTGTACCTGGTAAAGTGTATGGTAGAGTTATTATTGAAAGAATTAAGAGTAAGACAGAAAGCAGGATAGCAGATGAACAAGGGGGCTTTAGGAAAGGTAGGGGGTGTGTAGACCAAGTGTTTACAGTGAAACATATAGGTGAACAGTATTTGGATAAGGTTAAAGAGGTTTTTGTAGCATTTATGGATTTGGAAAAGGCATATGATAGGGTGGATAGGGGGGCAATGTGGCAGATGTTGCAGGTGTATGGAATAGGAGGTAGGTTACTGAAAGCAGTGAAGAGTTTTTATGAGGATAGTGAGGCTCAGGTTAGTGTGTGTAGGAGGGAGGGGGACTATTTCCCAGTAAAAGTGGGCCTTAGACAAGGATGTGTGATGTCACCGTGGTTGTTCACTATATTTATAGATGGGGTTGTAAGAGAAGTGAATGCGAGGGTCTTGGCAAGAGGTGTGGGGTTAAAAGATAAAGAATTAAATACAAAGTGGGAGTTGTCCCAGTTGCTTTTTGCTGATGATACTGTGCTTTTGGGAGATTCTGAAGAGAAGTTGCAGAGGTTGGTGGATGAATTTGGTAGGGTGTGTAAAAGAAGAAAATTGAAAGTGAATATAGGAAAGAGTAAGGTGATGAGGATAACAAAAAGATTAGGTGACGAAAGATTGGATATCAGATTGGAGGGAGAGAGTATGGAGGAGGTGAATGTATTCAGATATTTGGGAGTGGACATGTCAGCAGATGGGTCTATGAAGGATGAGGTGAATCATAGAATTGATGAGGGAAAAGGGTGAGTGGAGCACTTGAGTCTGTGGAGACAAAGAACTTTGTCCATGGAAGTAAAGAGGGAATGTATGAGAGTATAGTTATACCAACACTCTTATATGGATGTGAAGCATGGGTGATGAATGTTGCAACGAGGAGAAGGCTGGAGGCAGTGGAGATGTCATGTCTGAGGTCAATGTGTGGTGTGAATACAATGCAGAGAATTCGGAGTTTGGAAATTAGGAGGAGGTGCGGGATTACCAAAACTATTATCCAGAGAGCTGAGGAGGGGTTGTTGAGGTGGTTCGGACATGTAGAGAGAATGGAACGAGACAGAATGACTTCGAGTGTGTATAAATCTGTAGTGGAGGGAAGGGGGGTAGGGGTCGGCCTAGGAAAGGTTGGAGAAAGGGGGTAAAGGAGGTTTTGTGTGCGAGGGGCTTGGACTTCCAGCAAGCATGTGTGAACGTATTTGATAGGAGTGAATGGAGACAAATGGTTTTTAATACTTGACGTGCTGTTGGAGTGTGAGCAAAGTAACATTTATGAAGGGATTCAGGGAAACCGGCAGGCCGGACTTGAGTGCTGGAGTTGGGAAGTACAGAGTCTGCACTCTGAAGGAGGGGTGTTAATGTTGCAGTTTTATAACTGTAGTGTAAAGCACCCCTCTGGCAAGACAGTGATGGAGTGAATGATGATGGAAGTTTTTCTTTTTCGGGCCACCCTGCCTTGGTGGGAATCGGCCGATGTGTTAATAAAAAAATAAAATATTACAGTGGACCCCCAGTGTTCGTCCTGCTCCAAACTCGCCCTTTTATGTAAGTGTATTTTTTTAAATGCTGCTCTAAGTGTATTTTGGGGGGTCTAAAAGGACTAGTCTACTTTACATTATTCTTTTTTTTTTTTCAACAAGTCGGCCGTCTCCCACCGAGGCAGGGTGACCCAAAAAGAAAGAAAATCCCCAAAAAGAAAATACTTTCATCATCATTCAACACTATCACCACACACATACATAATCACTGTCTTTGCAGAGGAGCTCAGATACGACAGCTGAGAATTGTCCCTCCCAGCTGTCACTATTCCAGACCCCTCCTTTAAAGTGCAGGCATTGTACTTCCCATTTCCAGGACTCAAGTCCAACTAAATCAAATAACTGGTTTCCCTGAATCCCTTCACACAATGTTACCCTGCTCACACTCCAACAGATCGTCATGTCCCAAAAACCATTCGTCTCCATTCACTCCTATCTAACACGCTCACACATGCTTGCTGGAAGTCCAAGCCCCTCGCCCACAATACCTCCTTTACCCCTTCCCTCCAACCTTTTCTAGGACGACCCCTACCCCGCCTTCCTTCCCCTACAGATTTATGCGCTCTCCAAGTAATTCTACTTTGATCCATTCTCTCTAAATGACCAAACCACCTCAACAACTTCTCTTCAGCCCTCTGACAAATACTTTTAGTAACTCCACACCTTCTCCTAATTTCCACATTCTGAATTTTCTGCATAATATTTACACCACACATTGCCCTTAGACAGGACATCTCCACTGCCTCCAGCCTCCTCCTCGCTGCAGCATTTGCAACCCATGCTTCACACCCATATAAGAGTGTTGGTACCACTACACTTTCGTACATTCCCTTCTTTGCCTCCATGGATAACGTTTTTTGTCTCCACAGATACCTCAACGCACCACTCACCTTTTTTCCTTCATCAATTCTATGGTTAACCTCATCCTTCATAAACCCATCCGCTGACACGTCAACTCCCAAATATCTGAAAACATTTACTTCTTCCATAATCCCTCTCTCCAATGTGATATCCAATTTTCTTTATTTAAATCGTTTGAAACCCGCATCACCTTACTCTTATCTATGTTCACTTTTAACTTTCTACCTTTACACACTCTCCCAAACTCGTCCACTAACCTTGCAACTTTTCTTTAGAATCTCCCATAAGCACAGTATCATCAACAAAAAGTAACTGTGTCAACTCCCATTTTGCATTTAATTCTCCAAAATTTAATCCCACCCCTCTCCCCAACACCCTAGCATTTACATTTTTTACAACCCCATCTATAAATATATTAAACAACCATGGTGACATTACACATCCTGTCTAAGACCTACTTTACCGAAGTAATCTCCTCTCTAAACCCTATCCCTGACCTCAAATCCCATATAAAACTTTACTCTTCATAATCCCTTCTCCATTATTCCAAATTTTCATATTTAAATTGCTTCCCTATCCTACTCTATCTATGTTCCTTCTTCTACAACCTTAAATGCCATAACCAACTTCTTTGAACCATAAATTATCTAAATAACTGTTCAACATTTGCTTAACTAAAATTAATCCCACCCCTCCCACTCTAACACCTCTTTCATCTGCAACCCACTTCTGTTTACCCATGTGACATTCAATACCCTGTCTAAACCACTTTTACCTGGTAATACTCAGTAAACTTATTCCCTATAATTTTTACACTCTCTTTTATCCCCCGTCCCTTTATATTAAGGAACTATACATGCTCTCTGCCAATCCCTAGGTACCTTCCTCTCTTTCATACATTTCTTCTTCTTCTTTCAACAAATCGGCTGCTTCCCACCAAGGCGGGGTGGCCCAAAGAGAAAAACAAAAGTTTCTCTTTTTAACTTTAGTAATGTATACAGGAGAAGGGGTTACTAGCCCTTGCTCCGGCATTTTAGTCGACTCTTACGACACGCATGGCTTACGGAGGAAGAATTCTGTTCCACTTCCCCATGGAGATAAGAGGAAATAAGAACAAGAACTAGTAAGAAAATAGAAAAAACCCAGAGGGGTGTGTATATATATGCTTGTACATGAATGTGTAATGTGACCTAAGTGTAAGTAGAAGTAACAAGACATGCCTGAAATCTTGCATGTTTATGAGACAGAAAAAAGACACCAGCAATCCTACCATCATGTAAAACAATTACAGGCTTCCGTTTTACACTCATTTGGCAAGACGGTAGTACCTCCCTGGGCGGTTGCTGTCTACCACCCTACTACCTAGGTTTCATACATTTATTAAACAAAAATACCAACCACTCCAGCACTATCCCCCCCCCCCTGCTTTTAACATTTCTGTCATGATTCCGTCAATTCCAGCTGCTTTACCCCCTTTCATTCTACGTAATGCCTCACGCACCTCCCCCACACTCACATCCTGCTCTTCTTCACTCCTAAACGATGTTGTACCTCCCTGGCCAGTACATGAAATTACCGCCTCCCTTTTTTCATCGACATTTAAAAGTTCCTCAAAATATTCCCGCCATCTACCCAATACCTCCAGTTCCCCATCTACTAACTCCCCTACTCTGTTTTTAACTGACAAATCCATTCGTTCCCTAGGCTTTCTTACCTTATCTCACTCCAAAATTTTTTCTTGTTTTCAGCAAAATTTCTTGACAGAGCCTCTCCCATTCTTTCATCCGCTCTTCTTTTGCATTCTCTCACCACTCTCTTCACCTTTCTTTTACTCTCCATATACTCTGGTCTTCTATTAACACTTCTGTTTTGTAAAAACCTCTCATAAGCTACCTTTTTCTCTTTTATCACACCCTTTACTTCTTCATTCCACCACTCACTCCTCTTTCCTCCTGCACCCACCCTCCTATAGCCACAAACTTCTGCCCCACATTCTAATACTGCATTTTTAAAACTATCCCAACTCTCTTCAACCCCCCCACTACTCCTACTTGCACTAGCCCACCTTTCTGCCAATAGTTGCTTATATCTCACCATAACTTCCTCCTCCCTTAGTTTATACACTTTTACCTCTCTCTTACTTGCTGTTGCCATTTTCTTTTTGTCCCATCTACCTTTTACTCTAACTGTAGCTACAACCAAATAATGATCTGATATATCCGTTGCCCTCTATAAACATGTACATCCTGAAGCCTACCCATCAACCTTTTATCCACCAATACATAACCCAACAAACTACTTTCTTACGTGCTATATCATACCTTGTATATTTATTTATCCTCTTTTTCATAAAATATGTATTACTTATTACCAAACCTCTTTCTACACATAGCTCAATTAATGGTTCCCATTTACATTTACCCCTGGCACCCCAAATTTACCTACTACTCCCTCCACAACATTTTTACCCACTTTAGCATTAAGATCCCCAACCACAATTACTCTCTCACTTGGTTCAAAACTCCCCACACACTCACTCAACATTTCCCAAAATCTCTCTCTCTCCTCTACACTTCTCTCTTCTCCAGGTGCATAAACACTTACTATAACCCACTTCACATCCAACCTTTATTTTACTCCACATAATCCTTGAATTTATACATTTATATTCCTTCTTTACCTGCCATAACTGATTATTCAACATTATTGCCACTCCTTCTTTAGCTCTAACTCTATTTGAAACCCCTGATCTAATCCCATTTATTTCTCCCCACTGAAACTCTCCTACCCCCTTCAGCTTTGTCTCACTTAAAACCAGGACATCCAGCTTCTTTTCATTCATAACATCTACAATCATCTCTTTCTTATCATTCGCACAACATCCACGCACATTCAAACATCCCACTTTGATGGTTTTCTTCTTCTTCTTCTTTTTAGTAAGCAATACAGGAAAAGGGGTTACTAGCCCATTGTTCCCGGCATTTTAGTTGACTTTTACAACACGCATGGCTTACGGAGGAAAGATTCTTATTCCACTTCCCCATGGATATGAAAGGAAAAGCAATAAGAACAAGAACTATTAAGATAAAATCAAAGAAAACTCAGTTGAGTGTGTATACATAAATGTGTACATGTTTGCGTAGTGTGACCTAAGTGTAAGTAGAAGTAGCAAGACGTACCTGAAATCTTGCATGTTTATGAGACAGAAAAAAGACACCAGCAATCCTACCATCATGTAAAACAGTTTCAGGTTTCTGTTTCACAGTCACCTGGCAGGATGGTAGTACCTCCCTGGGTGGTTGCTGTCTACCAACCTACTACCTACAATATTATTCCTTATGGGATAAATCCATTTTGTAATGGCACTTGAACAGTATTCTGGAACGAAAAAATCACGAAAACCGGGGTTCTCTGTATTATTATAGTCATGGGAAAAGTCCCATGCTCTTAGGAGTCATACAGCAACTGAGTAATGGGAGGAAATCAGGTTTGATCTGAGGAAGGGGAGTATAACTTTACCAGCATCAAGGCACCCAACCTTTAAAGGTCAACACAAAGATTAAAACATTTGATTTGTAACATTCAAGTATTCAAAACAAATTGTTTTAATTTAAAACAGGTAGTTTCTTACTGATAACTCATGAATTACACTTTACTTACTTTGGCCATGTATACCATCCATAATATGTCTTTTCTACATATCTTGCATCTTCCCATTGCTCCTCAGTTTCAATTTTCTTCATACTGTTGTACTGCATCCATCTAAAATTTGAGAGCAACAAATACAATATAAATAATTTTTTTTAAAATATTTACCAGGTATTTATTATTAATGAATATCTATTTGCCACAACTGCAATAAAGGTTCACATCAACAGTGTATTTATTCTACAAATGGCTACTGAATGAGCATACATAACAGGTATACATGGCAGGTATACATACAAGACAGTAGAGCAAGGCTCATAGCTCTGTTCCCATTATCTTTAAGTCCCCAGTAATTGTGGTATATACTGTACTAATCACCTGTTCTTTGAGTCACTTCCCATTACCATTTCCCTTACTTTTGGTAATTATTATTAGATACATTCTCATATATACTTTATGCATTATATTGGTCTCACAGGCCACAAAAGTTACTTGAAAAAATTAAATATTACAAAAGCAAAGAAAAATATAGAATAACACTAAAAAAAAAATACGGAGTGAGCGGCAGTCGCCGATGTTACTGTCAGCCAGTCACTTACTGTCAACTTCACGCCTCTATATCTCGGTAAGTACTGATGGCAATTTTTGTTTTGTTTCATTGCATCTACAAAAATATTCTGAGTATTTCTGTAAGAAAATTTTTTTTTTTTTAAATTCTTCAACCCTGAGAGCAAGCAGGGGTCTTGACCCTCAAAGGGTTAAACCCGAAAATAACGTCGTCACTTTTAGAGGAAAAAATTATTTTACACTCTGTACTGAACAAATAGAGAGTATTACGTACATCAAACAAGGTTCTCTTCTGTATTTTATGTTGTTATAAGATTGACATATTCATCAAGCCCAAGTTTATCATTGCAAAAGTATTGTAATTATCTATTGGTCGATAAAAGAGGAAATTATGCTGTTGTCCCATCTTCAGTTTTTAATTAAAAAACCTAGACAAAAACTGATTCAAAACATTCTTAACCTTATATGAGACGTATTACTGAGTATGCAGTGCCACTGTAGAACCTTTACCTAGCAGTGACTTAAACTACAAAGGAGTGCATAAAAAAGAAAAATGTGAGAACTTGAGCTTAAGTCAACAGAAGAACAAAGAACAAGAATGGATATTATGACATACAAACTACTAGGAGCATATGCAGGGATGCAAAAAAGAACAAGAAGGTATGGTTGGAAATTATACACCAATGAGTTATAAAGATATAAAAAAATATTTCAACATAAGAAAAAAGAAAAAGAGTGAATCTTGGAGGTGAAAGGTACAATGCTTGCACTCTTGAAGGCAGGGTGGATATGTTGCAGTTCACAGGATTATATAAATTATGATGTCTGGGCACTTCTTGTAAGATAGATGTTGAATGAATCCTGGTGAATGTTTCCTATCTTGGCGTGAAAGGTAAAATAGTGAAATGAGTAACAGTGACACAGAAGAAGCACGGCTAATTCATGTTAGTCAGTTGAAAGTTAAGAGGCAGAACCTAGTGTTAATATTCCACTAACTCAAATAAATAATTACATCCTTTTATACTCCTGTATTGGTCACTGAAAATTTCTTCCAAATTTTCCCAAAACAATGTGTTATATGCAAACAACAATTGTGGCAAATTTTAACTTAAAATCTGACTGTTATCTTTTAGGGTAAGACCTCTCCTGAACACACCACTGGGGAAACTAAAGTTTTTTTTTTTTTTAACACACTGGCCTTCTCCCATCATGGCAGGGGTGACCCGAAAAAAAAACAATTTCACCATCATTCACACTATCACTGTCTTGCCAGAGGTGTGTAGAATACTACAAAATATCAAAAAACATATCTAACAAACAGATAAGCAGTCATTATTGCCTAGCTTTCAGATCCTTTTATCAAGATTATGAGAAACTGATGAAGGCAAAACAAAAAGCAAATAAAAAGTGAACTGTCATATAAAATAATACTTATAAATTATAGAGATCCAACTCACAAATTGTCAGGCCTGGAGTCTCCAGGAATTATTCTGACAGGAACATTATTTACATCATCAACATTATAAGGGTTGATTTGGATTTTTTTGTGCTTCCGCTTTTGATTCTTGAGGATCCATGGTATGTAGAATATACATGTCTGAAAAGAAGATTCGCATGTTAAAACATAGCATATATCTAATATTATAAACTAGGTACAAGATGCACATTGCACACAAAGGAAGAATAAAGTTAGCCAAGGAATTTTTTTACTGTAAAATTCAAGTACACATACAGACTATAAATGAAAATCATTTTCCTAAAGATTCATGGATATATAATAGGTCCCAACTTACACTTATGACACTGGCACTTTGGCATCAATGACTTATGAAAGCTGATCTGCAGTTATAATCTAATTCAATTTTTTTCTTTTAACACACCAGCCATCTCCCACTGATGTAGGGTATATATAAAAAAAAAGGAAACATTCACCATCATTCATTTAATGGCTATCTTGGCAGAAGAGTGCAGACATCACAAATTCAAATGACTCTCTGACCCATGGCATCCCTGCCCCTCCTTCAGAGTGCAGGTATTGTACTTCCCACCACCAGGACTTAAATCCAGGTTACTGGTTATCCTGAATTTCCCAATAAATTCCACCTTCCTTACATCAGCTATCTCTTCAACAAATGAATTAATTTTTTTTTTTACATTTTTTTTTACCCCAACAACCATCTTCAACTAAGGAGAGGTGACCCAAAGAAGAAAATGCATTTACCATCATTCATATTTTAAATGTTTATAAAATGCATGTCAGCCAGTTTGTTGAAAAAAAAATGCATGTGTGGGGAGCACACGTTTGTTTTGGTAAAGACTGGTAAATAACTAGAATCAATAATAATGATTTTGTTAAGCAAAATTATATTTATTATTTTTTCCAAATATTTCTTCCCCATTTGCACTGATACCTGGTGTGTGTACTTGTTATTCATGTGCCCAGCATATTAAAGTCACTATATCCACAAAGAATAAAAAGTCACAATAGTGTGACTGGAACAATACACAAGTAACCCGTACATAGGAGACTGAAACTTATGGTGATGTTTTGGTTCAACTTGGACAATCCACTAGTCACTAGTTGGACAGAAACATCATCGCAGGTTTCATTGTCTTACGTGCAAGTTATTTCTGCACTGAGAATCCACAATATTGTGAATATAATAACACTGAAGAAGTGGAATGCTAGGGGAGTGAAATATGTAATGGTGCTAGCCTGCCTCTAAGTTGAAGCCCTTACCAACAAATGCAATGGATCACAATACCTGTGATCAATCACAAGAAGTTTGTTACTCTCTCAGCCTGGCTTGTAGTGATGCATTACAAAAACCATTATCAAACAAATAAATTTGGAAATGTAATGTAATATACTTTATCCCCTCAATAAATCTGTTAATGAACCCATCATTATGAACACCCTTATTATCACTGTTCTTTCAATTTATCTCGTTTTCCCAATATGCTCTTCAAGTTTTTGCAATACAGTACATATTATTTTAAACAAGAATTACCTCATAAAAGAGGTTTACTATACTACTAATCACTGCCATATGAGTACTTTCATAATTTTAAGTAAAAAATTTTTAAGTACAAGACAACACTGACACAATAAAGCCAATATATACATTCTATACTAACACAACTTGTGACAGCTTGTACTTATTAATCGATAATAATGCCAAAATGTACTATAATACTATACCACTCACTCCATTACTATCTTGCCAGAGGCATGTGCCAAAGGCACACCTTTAAACTGCAATATCCTCACCCCTCAGAGTGCTGGCACTGTACTTCCCACCTCCAGGACTCAAGTCTGGCTAACGGGTTTCCTTGAATCCCGTCACAAATGTTACCTTGCTCACACTCCAACAACCCGTCAAGTTATGAAAACCATTTGCCTCCACTCACTACTATCTAACATGCTCAGATACACCTGTTGGATGTCCAAGCCCCTTCCATACAAAACCTCCTTTACCCCCTCCCTCCAACCTTTCCTAGCATGACCCCTACCCAGCCTTCCCTCCAACTACAGATTGATACACTCTCTCCAAGTCATCCTATTTTTCTCCATCTTCTCATAATAAATTCAATACATACTATATTCTATATTAACACTGGACTTGTGGTACACTGTACATTACTTATTGCTTAACTTACTTCTCTTATGCGAATATTGTCATGAATAAGGCTGCAGGTAAAAGCTTGGACACCATCAGCAGGAAATG
Organism: Cherax destructor; assembly: GCA_009830355.1. Lineage (NCBI taxonomy): Eukaryota > Metazoa > Arthropoda > Malacostraca > Decapoda > Parastacidae > Cherax > Cherax destructor. The sequence continues at coordinate 13,641 of WNWK01009426.1, read as the reverse complement.
TGACATCTGGACGGATGAGACAACCAAGAAGGTTGAGAGCCATGTTGTGGGTGCGCCAATGCCTGCAACACAATACACAACATCTAACAATTTTTTTTTAATTCACCTATCGTGCAAGATGTGAGCACAAAATATATGGAGGGTATTCCGAGGGTCAATGCTCCCACAGCCAGGTCCATGACCAGGCCTTGCAGTGGATCAGAGCCTGATCAACCAGGCTGTTACTGCTAGCTGCATTTAAATTGACGTATGAACCACAGCCCGGCTGATCAGGTACTGACTTTAGGTGTCTGTCCAGCTCCCTCTTAATTGCACTAGTACAAGCAAGTGCTTGAACAGAATCATCACCAGTGTGACATTATTTTGATTTACAATCTCTAATCATTTATAATTTTTCTGAATGAAGTTGGCCCTGTGACATACTCCTAAAGTTTACTAACATGTTTATGCCAAAATACTCTGCATTTCAAGCAAGAGAAACTAACTCTGCTTGAATGAATCTTTTAAAGCTGCTGTAGCTGGGGACTGAGGAGCCTTTAATAGAATACTTAATGATATCCTCAATGAATTACTGAAGTCTCCCAGCTCAGGCTGATAAGAGTTCAACCCTATGTATGTATATGTAATTCATCTTGTGATATGGAACATAAAAAGAAAACATTACCAGCTTTTGCATCCACTATGTAGCTTTTTTTTATAACTTAATGACTGTCTTTCACCAAGGCAGGGTGACCCAAAGTTGAAAACACTTTCACTATGTAGCTATCATATAGAGGATCAAACATGATTATGCTGTTCTTCAGGCACTGTATCACTCATAGGTTCAGCAATTTCCAATGAATATAATAATAATCCAAACTTTCATATCTGTGTGCCTCTGGCAAGACAGTGATAGTGTAAATGGTGAGTGTTTCTTTTTTGGGTCACCTTGCCTCGTTAAAAAAATACAGTGGTACCTCGAGTTACGATATTTTTTCGTTTGAGAATTCTGTTCAAGTGCCATTACCAAACGAATTTATCCCCATAAGGAATAATGTAAAATAGACTAGTCCTTTTACACCCCCAAAAATATACTTACAAAAGCATTTAAAAAAATAAACTTACATAAAAGGGCGATTTTGGGGACCATCGTAACTCGAGGTACCACTGTAATTATTATTATTACTATTTCAATCACTATTTTGTAAGGTATGAAATTCTGAAAGAAAAATGTGTGAGCAAAAAGCCTCGACTTTCCCTGATAAATATATTAACAACATAACCTTGTTGCAATACAACTAAATACACATCAACTTACAGTGTTCCTGAATCAAGATGGTTAACAAGCTTGCTCACAAGATTCTTATAAAGATCATGATTGGAGTTTCCTCTTTGTGCTAACTTTTCACAGGCTAACGTCCTAGTGTCCTCGGTAACAATGTAATTTTTCACCTTTGGAGAATTTGACTGTAAGAGTGCCTCTGCTGCCTTCACAACACCTGGTGATATCTGTGGCAGGGAGGGGAATAATTAATTTTTTTTTTTTTCAACAAGTCGGCCGTCTCTCCCACCGAGGCAGGGTGACCCAAAAAGAAAGAAAATCCCCAAAAAGAAAATACTTTCATCATCATTCAACACTTTCACCACACTCATACATAATCACTGTCTTTGCAGAGGAGCTCAGATACGACAGCTGAGAAAAGTCCCTCCCAGCTGTCACTATCTCAGACCCCTCCTTTAAAGTGCAGGCATTGTACTTCCCATTTCCAGGACTCAAGTCCAATTAAATCAATTAACTGGTTTCCCTGAATCCCTTCACAAAATGTTACCCTGCTCACACTCCAACAGATCGTCATGTCCCAAAAACCATTCGTCTCCATTCACTCCTATCTAACACGCTCACACATGCTTGCTGGAAGTCCAAGCCCCTCGCCCACAAAACCTCCTTTACCCCTTCCCTCCAACCTTTTCTAGGACGACCCCTACCCCGCCTTCCTTCCCCTACAGATTTATACGCTCTCCAAGTTATTCTACTTTGATCCATTCTCTCTAAATGACCAAACCACCTTAACAACCCCTCTTCAGCCCTCTGACAAATACTTTTAGTAACTCCACACCTTCTCCTAATTTCCACATTCCGAATTTTCTGCATAATATTTACACCACACATTGCCCTTAGACAGGACATCTCCACTGCCTCCAGCCTCCTCCTCGCTGCAGCATTTGCAACCCATGCTTCACACCCATATAAGAGTGTTGGTACCACTATACTTTTGTACATTCCCTTCTTTGGCTCCATGGATAACGTTTTTTGTCTCCACAGATACCTCAATGCACCACTCACCTTTTTTCCTTCATCAATTCTATGGTTAACCTCATCCTTCATAAACCCATCCGCTGACACGTCAACTCCCAAATATCTGAAAACATTTACTTCTTCCATAATCCCTCTCTTCAATGTGATAGCCAATTTTTATTTATTTAAATCGTTTGATACCCTCATCACCTTACTCTTATCTATGTTCACTTTTAACTTTATACCTTTACACACTCTCCCAAACTCGTACACTAACCTTTGCAACTTTTCTTTAGAATCTCCCATAAGCACAGTATCATCAGCAAAAAGTAACTGTGTCAACTCCCATTTTGCATTTAATTCTCCATAATTTAATCCCACCCCTCTCCCCAACACCCTAGCATTTACTTCTTTTACAACCCCATCTATAAATATATTAAACAACCATGGTGACATTACACATCCCTGTCTAAGACCTACTTTTACCGGGAAGTAATCTCCCTCTCTCCTACACACCCTAACCTGAGCCTCACTATCCTCATAAAAACTTTTTACAGCCTTCAGTAACTTACTACCTATTCCATACACTTGCAACATTTGCCACATTGCTCCCCTATCCACTCTATCATATGCCTTTTCTAAATCCATAAATGCAATAAAACTTCTCTACCTTTATCTAAATACTGTTCACATATATGCTTCACTGTAAACACTTGATCTACACATCCCCTACCCACTCTAAAGCCTCCTTGCTCATCTGCAATCCTACTCTCTGTCTTACCTCTAATTCTTTCAATAATAACCCTGCCATACACTTTACCTGGTATACTCAGTAAACTTATTCCCCTATAATTTTTACACTCTCTTTTATCCCCCTTCCCTTTATATAAAGGAACTATACATGCTCTCTGCCAATCCCTAGGTACCTTCCCCTCTTTCATACATTTATTAAACAAAAATACCAACCACTCCAGCACTATATCCCAGCTGCTTTACCCCCTTTCATTCTACGTAATGCCTCACGCACCTCCCCCACACTCACATCCTGCTCTTCTTCACTCCTAAACTATGTTGTACCTCCCTGGCCAGTACATGAAATTACCGCCTCCCTTTTTTTCATCGACATTTAAAAGTTCCTCAAAATATTCCCGCCATCTACCCAATACCTCCAGCTCCCCATCTACTAACTCCCCTACTCTGTTTTTAACTGACAAATCCATTCGTTCTCTAGGCTTTCTTACCTTGTTTATCTCACTCCAAATTTTTTCTTGTTTTCAGCAAAATTTCTTGACAGAGCCTCTCCCATTCTTTCATCCGCTCTACTTTTGCACTCTCTCACCACTCTCTTCACCTTTCTTTTACTCTCCATATACTCTGGTCTTCTATTAACACTTCTGTTTTGTAAAAACCTCTCATAAGCTACCTTTTTCTCTTTTATCACACCCTTTACTTCTTCATTCCACCACTCACTCCTCTTTCCTCCTGCACCCACCCTCCTATAGCCACAAACTTCTGCCCCACATTCTAATACTGCATTTTTAAAACTATCCCAACTCTCTTCTACCCCCACACTACTCCTACTTGCACTAGCCCACCTTTCTGCCAATATTTGCTTATATCTCACCCTAACTTCCTCCTCCCTTAGTTTATACACTTTTACCTCTCTCTTACTTGCTGTTGCCATTTTCTTTTTTGTCCCATCTACCTTTTACTCTAACTGTAGCTACAACCAAATAATGATCTGATATATCCGTTGCCCCTCTATAAACATGTACATCCTGAAGCCTACTCATCAACCTTTTATCCACCAATACATAATCCAACAAACTACTTTCCTTACGTGCTATATCATACCTTGTATATTTATTTATCCTCTTTTTCATAAAATATGTATTACTTATTACCAAACCTCTTTCTACACATAGCTCAATTAATGGTTCCCCATTTACATTTACCCTGGCACCCCAAATTTACCTACTACTCCATCCACAACATTTTTACCCACTTTAGCATTAAGATCCCCAACCACAATTACTCTCTCACTTGGTTCAAAACTCCCCACACACTCACTCAACATTTCCCAAAATCTCTCTCTCTCCTCTACACTTCTCTCTTCTCCAGGTGCATAAACACTTACTATAACCCACTTTTCACATCCAACCTTTATTTTACTCCACATAATCCTTGAATTTATACATTTATATTCCTTCTTTACCTGCCATAACTGATTATTCAACATTATTGCCACTCCTTCTTTAGCTCTAACTCTATTTGAAACCCCTGATCTAATCCCATTTATTTCTCCCCACTGAAACTCTCCTACCCCCTTCAGCTTTGTCTCACTTAAAGCCAGGACATCCAGCTTCTTTTCATTCATAATTATGCCAAATTAGTATGAGTGCAGATGCCAAAAGAGTTGTGATGAACTCAAGACAAAAAATCATTAAAATTACATTATGCAGCTCTATCAATTTGATCACGAAGCTGTGGTCACGTGATTAATCAATACTAGGGATGGGAAGATACAATTCTTTTGCTGATACTTATACCAATACTCAATTTTAGGTTGATACCAATTTCCATCAAAATTAGCCAATAAGCATCAATACAGGAACTGATACTGATACCATCATAATTGGCTGATACCCACTGATACTGATATTTAGGCACACCCCTAAATAATACCCTGGAGGAAGTGATAATGAATCTTTGACTACACTCACATGACATACTAACTGAGGACAATCCTTATTCAAACATGCTATATCAACAAAGTAATGTGCACATACCTGATGAAATATTGCAAAGAGCTCCATGTAATAGTACACAGCATCTGAGAGTGCATTCATCAATCTAATTATTGATGGCTTCTCTGAGTGCTTGGAAGCAATTAAAGCTGGCCACACCATGTTGAGACTCTCCCAGTCCCGACGTACCATTAATGACTTGTTCTGACGCCCCAACAAAAGGTAGAGACTTCCTGATAGAGGTGAAATGAATACTGTAAATGAAATTCTGATGCTGAATACACACATAAAATAAGCTGCCAAAGATGATGTAGAGTATGCCCCAAAATTTCTGTCTTTTATAATTCTTATTGGCTTTTTAAACATACCAGCCGTTTCCCACCGTGGCAGGGTGACCAGGAAAAGAAGAAACAAAAGTGTTTCTTCTTTTTGCATTTAGTAATTAATACAGAAGGAGTTACTAGCTCCTTCATCCCAGCATTTTAGTCACCTCTTACGACACTCTTATTAATGACATAAAAAGGACACGAAGATACACTCTAAATTGAGATTCAATAATTTACTCAGACTTTTAGGTACAAGAGCTAATCTAGTTGGAAATTTATGTATAAAATTAGGTATACAAGTTAAGGTATAAAAGCAGATAGTTATAATAAAAGATTTCAAAGATATTATATTATTTTCTGATTTTGTAATTTTCAATGCAAATGCATTACAGAATTCAATTTATTACCAATATATAGCATTTATATATCTTCACTATTGCAGATATTTTTCCTAAGATAGTAATCAGTAAGTAAAAATTACAGGGAAAAAGTATGTTTTCCACTGGATGAGCCAGTCTTTTACAACACAAAGATAACACTAGTGTATAACTGCTTCCAGTGAAGGTTCATATTAGGCACTGGATGAGCCAGTCTTTTACAACACAAAGATAACACTAGTGTATAACTGCTTCCAGTTAAGGTTCATATTAGGCACTGGATGAGCCAGTCTTTTACAACACAAAGATAACACTAGTGTATAACTGCTTCCAGTGAAGGTTCATACTAGGCACCAGACACAATGAGTATTAGCAAGAACTCATGAATACACGTTAAATATTTCCTCCATTCACAATGTCAATTATTCAAAACATGGCTACAGGGTTTTCACTATTCACAGCCAAAGAGAACTATGCAATGATTGTTTAAAAAAGAAATTTACTTTAAAGTGTCTAGGTAAACAAATTTGTTATGACATTAGTAAAACAAGGGATGAATTTCCATTACTAATCCAGCTACATTAACTCTTACCTTTGAACTGCTCGTGGTTTTCTATAGGGTCAACTTGAAGGCAAGTAACAAGATCTGGCAGAGTAAGTTTGTAAGAGTAAGGGAAGCACTGAAACACTTGATTCAGGGTGTTCTGGCTTTTGCTGCGAACCTGCAAAACAAAACATCCTTTTCTCAAGCTTGTCTTTAAGTATACTGTGGGCCGAAAGACTAGCTAACAAGCAATTACTGAAATAATGATCACAATCCTCAAACAAATTTTTGTCTCCAACAAATATTATTGGGTGTGAAGCATGGGTTGCAAATGCTGCAGCGAGGAGGCGGCTGGAGGCAGTGGAGATGTCCTGTCTAAGGGCAATGTGTGGTGTAAATATTATGCAGAAAATTCGGAATGTGGAAATTAGGAGGTGTGGAGTTACTATAAGTATTTGTCAGAGGGCTGAAGAGGGGTTGTTGAGGTGGTTTGGTCATTTAGAGAGAATGGATCAAAGTAGAATGACTTGGAGAGCGTATAAATCTGTAGGGGAAGGAAGGCGGGGTAGGGGTCATCCTAGAAAAGTTGGAGGGAGGGGGTAAAGGAGGTTTTGTGGGCGAGGGGCTTGGACTTCCAACAAGCATGTGTGAGCGTGTTAGATAGGAATGAATGGAGACGAATGGTTTTTGGGACCTGACGAGCTGTTGGAGTGTGAGCAGGGTAATATTTTGTGAATGGATTCAGGGAAACCAGTTAATTGATTTAGTTGGACTTGAGTCCTGGAAATGGGAAGTACAATGCCTGCACTTTAAAGGAGGGTCTGGGATAGTGACAGCTGGGAGGGACTATTCTCAGCTGTCGTATCTGAGCGCCTCTGCAAAGACAGTGATTATGTATGGAGCGTGGTGAAAGTGTTGAATGTTGATGAAAGCATTTTCTTTTTGGGGATTTTCTTTCTTTTTGGGTCACCCTGCCTCGGTGGGAGACGGCAAACTTTTTTTTTTTTTTATTAACACATCGGCCGATTCCACCAAGGCAGGGTGCGAAAAAACTTTCATCATCATTCACTCCATCACTGTCTTGCCAGAAGGGTGCTTTACACTACAGTTATAAAACTGCAACATTAACACCCTCCTTCAGAGTGCCGGCACTGTACTTCCATCTCCAGAACTCAAGTCCGGCCTGCCGGTTTCCCTGAATCCCTTCATAAATGTTACTTTGCTCACACTCCAACAGCACGTCAATATTAAAAACCATATGCCTCCATTCACTCCTATCAAATACGCTCACACATGCTTGCTGGAAGTCCAAGCCCTCGCACAAAACTCTTTACCCTCCCTCCAACCTTCCTAGGCGACCCTACCCCGCCTTCCTCCACTACAGATTTATACACCCCGAAGTCACTCTGTCTCGTTCCATTCTCTCATGTCCAAACCACCTCAACAACCCCTCCTCAGCTCTCTGAACAATCGTTGGTAACCCGCACCTCCTCCTAATTTCCAAACTCCGAATTCTCTGCATATATTCACACCACACATTGACCTCAGACATGACATCTCCACTGCCCCCACCCTTTCTCCTCGTGCAACATTCATCACCATGCTTCACACCCATATAAGAGCGTTGTATAACTATACTCATACATTCCCTTTTACTTCCATGGACAAGGTTCTTTGTCTCCACAGACTCGAGTGCTCCACTCACCCTTTTCCCCTCATCAATTCTATGATTCACCTCATCCTTCATAGACCCATCCGCCGACATATCCACTCCCAAATATCTGAATACATTCACCTCCTCCATACTCTCTCCCTCCAATCTGATATCCAATCTTTCGTCACCTATTCTTTTTGTTATCCTCATCACCTTACTCTTTCCTATATTCACTTTCAATTTTCTTCTTTACACACCCTACCAAATTCATCCACCAACCTCTGCAGCTTCTCTTCAGAATCTCCCAAGCACAGTGTCATCAGCAAAAAGCAACTGTGACAACTCCCACTTTGTATTTGCTTCTTCATCTTTTAGCCCAACACCTCTTGCCAAGACCTCGCATTCACTTCTCTTACAACCCCATCTATAAATATATTGAACAACCACGGTGACATCACACATCCTTGTCTAAGGCCCACTTTTACTGGGAAATAGTCCCCTTCCCTCCTACACACTCTAACCTGAGCCTCACTATCCTCATAAAACTCTTCACTGCTTTCAGTAACCTTCCTCCTATTCCATACACCTGCAACATCTGCCACATTGCCCCTATCTACCCTATCATACGCCTTTTCCAAATCCATAAATGCCACAAAAACATCTTTACCCTTATCCAAATACTGTTCACTATATGTTTCACTGTAAACACTTGGTCTACACACCCCTACCTTTCCTAAAGCCCCTTGTTCATCTGCTATCCTGCTTTCTGTTTTACTCTTAATTCTTTCAATAATAACTCTACCATACACTTTACCAGGTACACTCAACAGACTTATTCCCTATAATTTTTGCACTCTCTTTTGTCCCCTTTGCCTTTATACAAAGGAACAATACACGCCTCTGCCAATCCCTAGGTACCTTACCCTCTTCCATACATTTATTAAATAATAGCACCAACCACTCCAAAATTATATCCCCACCTGCTTTTAACATTTCTATCTTTATCCCATCAATCCCAGCTGCCTTACCCCTTTCATTCTACCCACTGCCTCACGAACTTCCCTACACCCACAACTGGCTTTCCACACTCCTACAAGATGTTATTCCTCCTTGCCCTACACACGAAATCACAGCTTCCTGTCTTCATCAACATTTAACAAATCCTCAAAATATTCTCTCCATCTTCCCGATACCTCTAACTCTCCATTTAATAACTCTCCTCTCCTATTTTTAACTGTCAAATCCATTTGTTCTCTAGGCTTCCTCAACTTATTAATCTCATTCCAAAACTTTTTCTTATTTTCAACAAAATTTGCTGATAACATCTCACCCACTCTCTCATCTGCTCTCTTTTTACATTGCTTCACCACTCTTTTAACCTCTCTTTTCTCTCCATATACTCTTCCCTCCTTGCATCACTTCTACTTTGTAAAAACCTCTCATATGCTAACTTTTTCTCCTTACTACTCTTTACATCATCATTCCACCAATCGCTCCTCTTCCCTCCTGCACCCACTCGCCTGTAACCACAAACTTCTGCTGAACACTCTAACACTACATTTTTAAATCTACCCCATACATTTTCGACCCCATTGCCTACACTCTCACTAACCCATCTATCCTCCAATAGTTGTTTATATCTTACCCTAACTGCCTCCTCTTTTAGTTTATAAACCTTCACCTCTCTTTTACTTACTGATTCTATTTTCCTTGTATCCCATCTACCTTTTACTCCCACTGTAGCTATAACTAAAAAGTGATCTGATATATCTGTAGCCCTCTATAAACATGTACATCCTGAAGTCTACTCAACAGTCTTTTATCTACCAATACATAGTCCAACAAACTACTGTCATTACCCTACATCATATCTTGTATACTTATTTATCCTCTTTTTCTTAAAATATGTATTACGGCCGACTTGTTGGGAAAAAAAAAAAACATGCAAGCGTAGTGTAACCTAAGTGTAAATAGAAGTAGCAAGACATACCTGAAATCTTGCATGTTTATGAGACAAAAAAGACACCATCATGTAAAACAATTATAGGCTTTCGTTTTACACTCACTTGGCAGGACGGTAATACCTTCCTGGGCGGTTGCTGTCTACTAACCTACTACCTACCTGTCATGGTTATTTATGTTTATCATATTACAGCATAACTTCATATACTAGTTACACTTGGGACAGTTATAATTAACTTACCTCACTGTACTGACTTGTAGAGAGTTGCAGAAGGCTGCCCATGATAGCCTTACTAGTGGCTGTGATGTTCCTCACACTGTTCTCCAACATGCGACTCTCTTGATGTAATACAGCACGTTCCACAAGTAGGGATCGTATGTGTTGTTTATTTCGGGCTAACTTGTTGGCCAGTGCATCTTTGATGAACTGGAAACTTTTCCAGCGTGCATCGAAATCATCTTTAGACACACCATGGAAGAAAAATAGCCCATGGTATATCTGAAACCAAATGTTTAATTAGTTTTCAATTCCAATGAAATTCATTGCCAAATTTTAATGTTTTATTTATACTACAGTATATTAATGTTTCAAACTTGATAAACCTAGTTCTATATTAAAACCTTAGTGTTCAAATAACCAGTCTATGAATATGGTATCTGATTCTCACCATCAACATGCTTGTAAAAACACAATACATTATAAATTCATTAATAAATAAATTATTACCACAAGTGTGCATTATTACTATTTTTTATTTTATTAACACATCGACCGTTTCCCACCAAGGCAGGGTGGCCCAAAAAAGAAAAACTTTCATCATCATTCACTCCATCACTGTCTTGCCAGAGGCATGCTTACACTAGTTATAAAACTGCAACGTTAACACCCCTCCTTCAGAGTGCCGGCACCATACTTCCCATCTCCAGGAATCAAGTCCGGCCTGCCGGTTTCCCTGAATCCCTTCATAAATGTTACCTTGCTCACACTCCAACAGCACGTCAAGTCCTAAAAACCATTTGTCTCTATTTGCTCCTATCTAACACACTCTTGCACGCTTGTTGGAAGTCCAAGCCCCTCGCACACAAAACCTCCTTTACCCCCTCCCTCCAACCTTTCCTAGGCCAACCCCTACCCCGCCTTCCCTCCACTACAGATCTATACACCCTCAAAGTCATTCTATTTCGTTCCATTCTCTCTACATGTCCAAACCATCTCAATAACCCCTCCTCAGTTCTCTGGATAATAATTTGGTAATCCCACACCTCTTCCTAATCTCCAAACTATGGATTCTCTGCATTATATTCACACCACACATTGCCCTCAGACACGACATCTCCACTGCCTCCAGCCTTCTTGTTGCAACATTCACAACCCATGCCTCACACCCATACAAGAGTTGGTATAACTATACTCTCATACATTCCCCTCTTTGCTTTCATGGATAAAGTTTTTTGTCTCCACAAACTCCTTAGTGCACCACTCACCTTTTTCCCCTCGTCAATTCTATGATTTACCTCATCTTTCATAGACCCATCCGCTGACACGTCCACTCCCAAATATCTGAATACATTCATCTCCTCCATACTCTCTTCCAGTCTGATATTCAATCTTCTGTTACCTATTTTTTTTGTTATCCTCATAACCTTACTCTTTCCTATATTCACTTTTAATTTCCTTCTTTTACATACCCTACCAAACTCATCAACCAACCTCTGCAACTTCTCTTTAAAATCTCCCAAAAGCAGTGTCATCAGCAAAGAGCAACTGTGACAACTCCCACTTTGTGTTAGATTCTTTACCTTTTAACCCCACACCTCTTGCCAACACCCGAGCATTCACTTCTCTTACAACTCCATCTACAAATATGTTGAACAGCCACGGTGACATCACACATCTCTGACTAAGGCCTACTTTTACTGGGAAGTAATCCCCCTCTCGCCTACATTCTCTAACCCGAGCTTCACTATCCTCGTAAAGACTCTTCACTGCTTTCAATAACCTACTTCCTATTCCATACATTTGCAACATCTGCCACATTGCCCCCTTATCCACTATATCATATGCGTTTTCCAAATCCATAAATGCCACAAAATACCACTAGTGTGCATTATTACTATTATTACAATAGCTATTACAAATACTATTGCTATTACTACTACTATTTTATAATTCAACTGGTCACTGCAGCTTGCAATCCCAAAGTCAACATGCTTCTAACTTATTATTATTATTATTATCAGTATCAGTATTATTATTATTCACGATGAAATGCTGAATCAGCAAAGGTCACATAGCACCTGGGGAATTATAGGTAATCAGGTTTGAGCCAAGGATGAGTAGCTTTAATTCCTTGGATCAAGAGCCCTATACAAGCATCAAGGTACCTTCTTCTTGAAGGTAACAAGCTCCCTAAAACTTGACTAATACTGGACAAAATAAAGAACCTTGGTTCAATTTTCCTCCTGAAGAAACTACAGTGGACCCCCCGAGTTTCGAAAGGTTCTTATTTCGTAAACATCGTGTTTCGTAAGCTTTTTTCGATTTCGAGAATCGTAAACTGGCTCGTGTTTCGTAACGTATTAGACCTGTCCGCCTGCTCCGTGCCTGCGCAGGACGCCGCCAGTGAAGCGTTGTTTACCATTGAGAGAACATTACCCAGCGCGCTTTTTCAAACATTCACAATACATTTGGTGTCTTTTTTGGTGGTTTAGTGATTGTCACTGTGAAATAAGTCCCCATGGGTCCAAAGAAGCTTCCTAGTGGCACCCCTGTGGTAAAGAAAGTGAGGAACACCATCAAACTGAAGAAAGAGAGTATAGAAAAATATGAGTGGCGTACGTCTGAGTGAGCTTGCCAGGATGTACAAGAAAACCCCATCTACTATCAGCTCTATCCTGGGAAAGAGAAATGAGATCAAGGAAGCTAATGTTGCAAAAGGGGTTGATATGTTAACGAAAAATAGATCGAAAACAGTGGATGAGGTTGAGAAGTTGTTGTTGGTGTGGATCAATGAAAAACAGAGCTTGTGATAGTATTTCCATGGCGATAATTTGTGAAAAGGCAAGGAAGTTGCACGCAGATCTTGTCAAGACAATGCCTGGAACCAGTGGTGAGACGAGTGATTTTAAAGCCAGCAAAGGCTGGTTTGACAGGTTTAAGAAACGTAGTGGCATACACAGTGTTGTGAGACATGGTGAGGCAGCCAGCTCAGACAAACGTGCAGCTGAAAAGTTTGTGCAGGAATTCCAGGGGTTCGTAGAGGCTGAACAATTCCTCCCCCAACAAGTGTTTAACTGTGATGAAACAGGCCTGTTTTGGAAGAAAATGCCCAACAGGACCTTCATTACTCAGGAGGAAAAGGCACAGCCAGGACACAAGCCTATGAAAGACAGGCTAACCCTTATGATGTGTGCCAATGCCAGTGGTGATTTTAAAGTGAAGCCTTTACTGGTGTATCACGCAGAAAATCCCAGACCCTTCAGGAATCACAGTGTTGACAAGAATAATTTGTGTGTGCATTGGAAGGCTAACATCAAGGCATGGGTCACTACAGAGATTTTCAAGGAATGGGTGACTGTAGTGTTTGGCCCTAGTGTGAAGAAATACCTCTTGGAAAAGAAATTGCCACTCAAGTGCCTCCTGGTACTGGACAATGCTCCTGCTCACCCTCACAACTTGCAAGAGTGTTTGTCTGACAAGTTTAATTTCATCAGAGTGAAGTTCTTGCCTCCTAACACCCTCCTCTCATCCAGCCC